>DWTO01004072.1:0-11897 GCA_018244755.1 Jemadia pseudognetus
TCACGCCTGTGGTCTCCGAAGAGGTAGCCAGAGGAATATAGTATACTACCACGTTTCACCAGTTACGTTTACGTCCCACTATAAAACACGAGGTGAGCGTATCGCCATACATGCGCGTGAATGAACGGAGTGATAAATACCTACATACGAGTAGAAGAAGATACGTCAGGCCGTCAACGATAGAGATATTTGACGCTCGGTGCTCTCTGTTTACTCCGTAAGAGACCTGGCGTGACAATATTACAATAGTAGTTGCAAACTGTGTTTGTACAATATCAAGTATGTTATAACATATTGAGATCGATGCGATTGTTTTTGATCGTAGGAAAAATGTACAGATTAAAATAGATATTCATATTAAAGATCTTGTAATCTTATGTGATAGGTCAAAATTATTTTACGAGACTGTATATAAATTCCAATCAAGAGATCGCTCTTTATTGTTGCTCCCACTAAGTGATTCGATGAATTTATATTCACAGTGCTGTCTGTTTTGAATGTAACGTCTGTCATTTTTATTATACTATGGGCGTAAACTTTTTTCCTTTTTTAGTTCCCATTATTGTATTTATTGGTTATATTTTGTCATTGTTCGACGCACAATCGCTCCGACAGTTGCTACGCGAGTGTAACGATTTTTTACGATAAATCATTTTAGTTGAACCAAACAGACATTGTTGAAAAGTTAATCATGCTTTATAAAAATAGTCGCAATTAATAAATCAAACATTATTACAACAGATATTACGGTGGTATGTGTTATGTGTAAACAATTATTATCTATATTTAAGCAGAAACAATATAAATGTTGTAATATAATTATTTTTAAGAGTTGTGGAGTTGGTAAAATAAATTATTAAGTAAAATGAACAAGATCTATCGGAGATCTTACAGCAAGAAATGACGAATTTATAATAAACATTAAATAATAAATAAATGTAGAATCTTAGAACAAAGTAAATATGTGTTCGTGTTATCGATATTAATTCGCAATAAAAATCTTATGGTAAGCGTCTTTACATACCTATACATATAGACAAAATATATTACCGTTGCGAAACACCGCCCGTCGCTACAAATTCTGAGTTTAGGCCTACACATTAGGCCTAACGTATTCACCGGTGTTGTGTTCCGAGACCTTTTCTGTATTATCGCTACGAATTATAATGAGAAAGGAAAAATGACCAGTGTGGATAGTGTAGCCGGAGTTTTGGTACTCAATGTAGGTGAATATTTCATTACAAATAAAAATATATTTTGCAGATGTCCACGCAGTGCTAAGTGAGACGGAAGTATTGTGATACTGGTGTGAAGTGACAATGCGTTTAGCAATCCGGACTATGAGAGTCCACGCTGTGGTACCTTGGCTAGTGTTCCTGCTCCTGGGGCTCGAGTGCCAGGTTCGATCCCAGGTGGTGCAACAGAACGCTGAGGTGGACAGCTCGTACAATTTTTACTACGAACAGCCCTGCTGTACCGGCGCCGTGACTAAAAACAAATATCACGTGAGACACAAACGAGGTATGTTTTTGGTATTATACTTTGCTTTTACAACAAATAATTAAACAAATAAGCTATTTAATATCTGAATAAGCATATTAGACCGATTTGATTTCTAATTTTATTTTCACACATATTTTTTCCGACCTTTTCATCGTTCTACTGTTGGGAGATGAGTCTCCTCTCAGAACGAGAGGGTTAAAGCCATAGTCTGCCACGATGGCCAAGTGCGGGCAGCAGACTTCACACGTCTTAGAGAACAATTACACGTATATTACGATTGAGTATATTTCACCTAATGAAAATAGATATCCTTATTATTGTTTATTTAGATTCATTAATTGAACCTGCGAAAATCGCTACTTTAATATTAATACCTCAACGTAACTTATTTATAAACCTTTAAGATGTTAACAGATCAGATACAAGCCGTTACTGAGCTTTTACGATTATTTATACGGACACGAATATATTTTCACTGGTTAGTTTAAGCTGTTTAAAATATTACTTATAAAACTTTAAATGCAAATATGTTTATTACAATATTCATACCTACTAAATAACTCAATCATAAACCTAACGAATTATTTATTTCTCTGAAGTAACATTGTACATTTTTTGTCCCAAGAAATGTAACGAAGTGCTGAGAATCATGATTCATGATAATGCAGAAAACGTTGACGCACACATGCATATATCTGCGTGTGAGTGCCTGTGGCTGTGTGCGTGTGTGTAACCTAAACTCTATTGCTTACACATTCATAAGGCGACGCTTTCAAGGGTACGTGATGTGACGCGAGATAGATATATATTTTTGTATATGCGAAACAGGAACGAAGCATTTCTTTTGTTTCATTGCCCTCCCTGATGATGTCGAGAGATTTTAATACAGTTGTATTTAATGTTCGCTCCCAAAGTTCGAAACGTATTCAAAGCTTCCGGTTAAGTTCTGTCGACCATATTTGTTACGTTATGTACTGTTTAAATAAAATTTTTATGTAGTGTTTAAATAATTGATTTCAATTGCTAAGTACACCGTGAAAACATATCTTAATCTAAATTCATTTACATAAGGAGCATGTTAATTTTATCAGTTATTAAAATTGTAAGGAAATCGTTAAAAATAGATGGTTTAAATTTTTGTCTTGGTTTGTTAACTTATTTTACAATATTACGACTGGTCTAATAAGCAACGAAATGAGTAAATTTTTTTTAGTAAAAATTTACATATATTCTACTCATCAAAATGTGTATATATGTGCCAAAGACTTCTTAAATTTAACATGTTATTCACAATAAACTTGAATAAACGAAATGAACCTGGCGTTGGATTCAGTATAGCGCAACGTACGACAGGCAGCAGCGTAGTACAAGAAACCATGCTCCGCGAACCCCAACCCGCATACCATTGTATTCGCTACTAGATACATACAAACACACATATCTTCACGCCAAGTCCTCACGGGTTATGCAGAGTACCAAATCTCTGTCCTTATAGAACTGCCGAGCTTCTTATACACTCAACACCCTCTTCATACATGCGCGCCGGTTTCGGAGACTTCTTACTCCCCCACCAACCTGTTATATACATATTCGCTAGTCATTTCCAAATTCTTACGCATTAATTACATGCGCTGATACCGTCTAATATCAGTGTACAATATAAAACGTTTACATAGGTAGGTGGTTTAGACCTCGACGACTAACCGACTCCTGAAGAATCCCATGAGTCACACATTAACTATCATAAATAGATTAGCGTCAAACCAACTGAACAGTTAAAACATTAAGTAACTATTAACAAAAAATTTTAACCACACAATTTTGAATAAAGGAAGCGACGAGTAACTAATTACCTACAATCAATTTACTAATAATTTGACACATATCCGATAACTGAAAAAGTTTCTTCACGACCTTTCCACAGGGGGACAAAAAACCCAAATACGGGTTGAGTCACAAAGTGACCGTAGAAAATAATTGTCATACTTAATTTGAGTAGTTGTGCATTGATTATTCTAGTACCGTGTTGACCTGCATTCATCACCATCATCATTAGCCTATTGCAGTCTACTGCTGGCCGTGGCCTCCCCTGAGGGGTTACGCCAATAATAGCCTGCGCTGCTGCCTAAAGCCGACCAGGGTATGTAACTGTGCCTAGACAGACCGCACCGTGCCGCAACCTGAGAGCCTCGCATTTAGTCGCCTCTCACGACCCGCTTTATCCCAGCACGAGGTCAGTGGATGTAGTCTTACTCCACCCCAACAGAAACTATCTGCATTTCTCACATTAAAAATAAAAACATTCTGACCACTTACACGTGCATGGAACCAACAAACTACGATATTCATTAAAACCTTTATCTGGACCGTTGATAAAACACGTCATTCACCGTACTGCCGGTGCTATTATATATAATTTCCGTATGTGTATTGTGTATTGTAACAACCTACCATAACAAAACGATAATCTTATATATTTTAATTGCTTTTGAAATGTTAGATACTTATTACGTTAAATGTATGGTAATTTTCCCGAAAGTTATGAGAAGATAAAGGGATTTTTCATAATTTACGTAGCAATTGGCTTTAAATTCCGTTTCAAGACACAGACGTTCCGTTTCATATCAACTTACGCTTATGATTTTGAGGCGTATTACTTAGCAGAAACCAAATATGTTTATATATAAATCGTTTAATTAATAAATTTGTTTGAAACCGTAATAAGAACTTGTACATCCATTATGTAGAATAAAACAATGTTACAAATTAACAAAGTAGTTAAATAGTACATGCAATAAAATTAGTTTCAATTGTTTTTGATCATATTAATTTAAATTGTTTTTTTTATCATTTTGATTTCGATCATAAATTTCTTAAGTAATTACTGGCCATAGTTAACTACCTATATCACTAATGTGTTACTTAAACAAAAAACCCATATCATTTTCAATTAAAATGATACACTGATCGTGCTGTGTTGGTAATATCGTTCAAAAAACATTAATACATAGAACATAGTATCTTACTTATAATACTTGAAGCGCTGTTCTTCGTTTTGCTTCTGACATATTCTTAACACGACAGCAATACTGACAATGCAGCTTTACGCCAGGTATACGAGTAGACACACTGCTGGCTATATCCGCAGTCGAACAGTAAACAAAAGTTTCATTTGCATGTATTACAAAATAAATTGCTTTCGCCAATAATTAATTTTTCCATTCGAATCCGTTAATTTGCCTACTTAATCAGCGCTGATTCGGTGTTGACCGAAGCTTAGATTTAAATAGTTTTGTTTTACATATTACAATTTCATTCCGGGCCGGGTCACGTGTGGTCAGTTGCTCCACAATATTAATGCGCAATTTACCATTTCCATTAAACTGCGGCTTTAAACAGTTCGCCCGAAGCTTAATGAATGTGGAAACTTGAATCATTAAGCCTCGTCACATTTAATGAAATCCGCTAATGCTCTCCGTCTGGCCCACTGTGGTCAAGACTAGCTGTCACTAACTTTAAATGATATTGTGTGTCATGGTTAATGTCAATTCGAGGAATTGTAGACAAATAATCAAAAGTATTTGATATACATATCAAATTCATTATTTACAATTAACATAAGGTATACAGAGTTGTAAAAAATAATACAAGTAGGTAAATTTTATTGAGACAATGACAAATATATTTTGTGTATTGTATGAGTTAGCGTGTTTATTTTTCGGCCAATGATTTGTTTTTAAGAGAAGTGAACACAACAAAAACGAATATGCCATTCTGTCGGTCATAATATGAGAGCCGAAAAAAAACAACAACAAATAGTGTCAGGGCTTGATGACTTAAAATTCTGTTAAATGTTTTCCTATAATCCTCCCATACAATACAGACAGGACGTCCTTTTAAAATTCTCGACGCACTCGTTATTTTCGGGGACATTTTTCATTTATAAAATATAAAAAAAAAATCTCCCACTTCGCTTATAATAATAGAAAAATATCAGGGATGCGAATTCGCTGCGCACGGTTCAACTGAGACGTCATCAAAAGTGTCAATCACTGAGGTTTGCGAATAGCGAAGCGATTATCGGGCGTATTAAGTCGGTTATTGTTATCGACAGCGGCGCTCGCCCAGCCGACCGTGAAGTAGATTAGGGACATCATATTATGCCATATTTTTGGCGTCAGCTGCACGCATCGCATGCACGCCTCCTCTATCAGGCGATTTTTAGTGGGCCGCCTTATTAAATTCTACTTCAGAATTCATTTATGCGCATCAATTTTGTTGCGATGTCGTTTTATTCGAAATAAAATTACACATAACATGTAAAGTTACATCGCTAATTACAGGGGTTAAGCTTTGAGCGATAGCCAGGGTCGGGTTAAAGGGACAAATAAGTTTCGGACTATTCTTTGCTGGAAAACGACAGGATGGACAAATAGTGAGGCCAGGCTGTCATTAGCGGGGAATGTTTTGCTAAAGTTGCCCATAGCGAGCGTACATTAGTAGCCAGCTTAATAGCGCTTAATGAAAGGGTTTTGTCTCTGAGTGTATATACGTATATACATATGTATGTGTATATAGGCGCCATTTTTATAATCATTCTTAATAACAACATCGTCATCAACCCTTTAATCGTTCCGCTGTTCGTCATCATCATTCAATGACTTCAGTGACAGTCAAATCATTCAATGACTTATTTATTACCGTATACTAGCATTTATTACGTAGTTACAACAATACGCATGCATTTTTACGCACTGTCCGTCATGAATATGAAACAAGCATGACGCTCAATAACACTACGGTTAGAACCTAAAGATTATATCTACATATTAACGTGGTGGGTACTTGTTTTGAGTGAATAGGAAAAGGTTTATTTTATTTGTAGACGCGGTTATCAAATTTAAACACGATCATAACCACATAAAGCGACTCACTAGTAAGCTGGATCACAGGCAAATGTCCGTGTCAGTGGCGAGCAAACAAAGAGTGTACATAAAGATTTGAAAGAAATGCGCACTCAGCCGGACAAAAGTGGAAAGGGTAAAAAAGAAACACACAATAAGTGAAGGAGGCAGGCCGGGGCACGACGTCCGGCGGAGGCACAACTAAAGCGCAAGTCGCTTTGACCGCTGACCATGCTCGGCTCAACCGCCTAACTTCGGAAATATTTTGCTTACATACACGCTTTTCACGTTCTCAAAGCGTAAAACAAGATATTTTTATATCGAACAACGTCTTACGGCAATTTTCGACCCTAATTGTGCCATTGGAGGAACACGATGCCCAGGCCCGGAGGGAGATGACATTACTTATTTCAGACGATGCCGTGCCACAAAACATTTTGTTCGAAATTTGGTCACGTAGAGGTAAAGCGAAGGGTGTCCCATATCGCATCGCCTAGTATTGCCATTGTCCATTGTATTCTCATGAGACAAAGGGTTGAGGACGTTCCAAGGGTCTTACCTTCGTCAAACCGCTTTTTGGAATCAAACGCGCAAGCATTTGCGGCTGATCAGTACACTTTATCTTACCCTCTAGTGCTTACGGTTAAATGAATCCATGAGATACGATCAAAGTCCTCGATGCAACAGCAGTACCACCGTAGAAGGTTTTAACTAGATAGGTCACATATATAAATTAATGAAAAGCTTTGAAGTCTGTTCAAATGTTAAGGAAAACGATAGATCCAGTTCGACAAGTATCTGTAGTAGTTAACTATATTCCTTTCTATTACCTCAGCCCCAATGAAACGCTGTTGTGCGCATTGAACGTTTATGTTGCGATCGAAAGTTTTGTGGTTTATATTAATGCATCCAAAAAAAACCTTATTAAACCAACTAAACTAACATTAAATAATGTTAGTTCAGTTGAACGGCAGTAGACGATAATACCAGTGATTAAATAAAAAAACAACAATAAAAATATGTAATTGAACTCGATGATATTTTCGCTCGGAATGGAACAAAAACATTATTTTGCATTTTGACACGAAACGTATCATCCTGATTATCTCGTTCAATGTAATTATTAAAATAAACAGCATCTATATGTCCTGCATAATAAAGTAATTTATATGGGCCGTATATTTCTGACTTTTTGCAGATTGCGAGCGAAACCATTCCGGAAAATTATGTTGATGAAATTACAATGATATCGTTCACGTTCACGTGGGAAAACAATTAATGTACGTAACACGCGATCCGCAATACAAATAAAACCACTGACTCTGAACAATATACATTAATCAAAGTGATTGTTTATGTAAAATAAATAATGACACTGCAACAAAATACGATCCATTTTGTGTGTCCGTTTGTACATGTGTGAAAGTGTGCATACAATGTATGTTTGTGTGTGTGTATTTATGTGTGTACGTGCGTGTGTAACACCGTTAGTAGATAACAATGACACCATTACTTCATTTTTCAATTCAGTTCTCATCAATTCAATGCTTTTTAATCTCATACTTGATAAACATCGAACTATATAATGTTTCTGTCACTGCCATCTCTCTGACATTTAATGTTTTTTTTAAAGTAAAAAGCTTAAATGTTCTAAAAAGACAGAACTTAGCGCTATTTACATACATAAATATTTCTAATATCAAATCAATTCTATAAATGGTACTCGAACTTGTTATCGCGATAATGAACTTAGCTTTGGTTACTGGCAATCAATGTACCTATAGTCATCGTATGCAATTTTGATTGAAAATTGATGAATGTAAGGTAAGCGCACAAAACAATTTTTGAGATCAAAAATATACGTACTAGATGTACATATCATCATCATATACGTACATCGGTACTATAGAAATTATAAGTGTAACCTTCATTTCGATTAGTAATATAATTTGGCACTCGATGCCTTAATGCTTATGACATAATAACAATACAGTTATTAATTGATAAAGAGAATTGGTTGAACCAATGAAATCATTACATATAATTGATTCATAGTTCAGTAAATCCGCTCTTAGTGTGTAGCAAACATTACAGATACGAGTTTATTAGTTGAATTTGATTCATTAAATCACCGAGCAGTCACATGACGCCGCGAGCGTAATGCCGTCGATAAGTTCCGTTAATGCGTAATGTTGTTGCGAGCTAATTAATAAAATTATTTTAATTTTACATCGACCGGCGTAAACGTATTATTGAAACACATTTTGTCATGTTCCGCCCAAATCGGTTTATACTAAAAGCCGTTCCCATATGATTTGTGTACCTACATGTACCACGGAGCGGTGATTTTGCGCTTTGCATAATTATGTCTAACTTATTCTGGCATTATAGTAAGTTACTTAACTTTGTGACACTGCTCTCCCTAAACGATATACCTATCTGATGAATGTGCACCGAAACGCCATATCAAGCAGGGATATTACAGTCTTCATTATATCGTCTTCTCACGGGATAGGCAGAGTGCAGCAACGGTCTAACATAGTTATCCTTACATTCTTCATCATCATCATCATCAGCCTATCTCAGTCCACTGCTGGACATAGGCCTCCGCCAAAGAGTGCCATCGCGCTTACATTCCTGAAATTATTTATTTACCTGTTAATCTCTTGAAATTTACACATTACACGTCTAACCTCACAAGATAGGTGTTTTGAAGTCATTGGTATTAATAAAAGCAATTATACACTAACACAGAATATGCAACCGAATGTATTATTCACACCTCTACTGATTTCCATTCCTATATTCCTAATGAAGGCAGAAATACCTTCACTGAGAATAAAAATAGCGACGCGTGATTCCTATGAACCAGTTAGTGTACACAGCGTGGCCGTTTGAAATGTTAAGAAACGAATTTCAAAGTGTCATTCCAACTATCTTTCATACATTTTTGAAGCACTACGAGTATGTAGCTACGGCAGACCTGACCGTGAGTACCAACCGGGAACGTGACGGGAGTGTGAAATGTCTTACCTTCCAGACCGACGCGCTGAACGTACACCTGCTCGCGGCGAGAAATTAAATAGCAACGATCATCGTTTTCATACGAAAAACAAAATTCTTAATACAGTTTAAAATATTCATTAAAAAACATATATTTGAAAGCTTTACACAAAGTTATATAGGTAATTTACTTTTATTCATTTCAAACCTGCCACAAAGGTTCACGATCCGCTCGGGATTGACTGGTAGAAAATGTCATTAGGTATTCAATTCGTCGTTTGTTAAAGCTTTATTAACAAGGTGCCACAATGAGGAGTATAATATGTAAATACTTATGTGACTGCGTCGTCGGTCGAGTTGCAAGCGCGACTGCCGATCGAGATGTCCTGGTTGTGAATCCCGGATCGGGTACAATTGGATTTTGTAATTTAGGCTTTCTAGTAAAAATTTCTAGTAGTGACTCGGAATATGGAACTGTGCCCGGAGTATGGTAAAAGGTTCACCGACTATTTCATTGTGGGACGTAGACGGAACTGGTGAAACGAGGGAGTGTACTGCACTCTTCTGTCTGCCTCTTCGGCGGTGACAGGGGGTATAACGCTTTTTTTAAATATTTATATGTACGTTCCCTGCCGTTTGATTACCATAATACAGTCTGTGCCTAGTTTTGGATGAGATGGCTGGGTATGGAAATGTCGCGAAATTTACTTTTAATATTAAAAGTTGATAAAATCGCAAGCCAAGTATGTTATACGCGATCCCATATAAACCCTTTGTCACTACAAATCCATTCCGTGACTTCAATAAAAAGTGTTCCATCGTGTAAAACGCTTTGAAAACGAAACGATTGTTCGAGCTTTGTGTTTCACAGTTTTAATATTAATACAACGTCGATGTTCTTGAATATCTTGCACTGAACTTCGGTTCTTCAAATGTCTATTTATTTAGTTTTTTTTACACTTCAATGCGGTATAACGAAAAATACAGCCTTCCTTTTGTAATGAATATAATTTGGAGTAAAATTCCATTAATAAAATATCTGTTTTAACTACACGATGTTTCTAATGTTATAACTCGTATTAAGTTTAACCAAACTTATGTATAAAGTAAAATCCAGTGGCCTTAAAACAAAAATGTGTATTACACTAAAATTATGTGCCTGTTGTATACAATATATATTAATTCCACAAATAAAAAATGCATACTATACAAATTTCGTACATATACATAATTATGTTACTCATTTAATGTAGACGAGATGCATCTAAAGTAAACAAAAATTTATATACATATCTAGAACTTACATATTACATTCTATTTACTTTATTAGGTACTAGTAATGGCATTAAATTCAAGCCGCTTCTTGCATATAGTCCAAAGGGAAATATGACTAATGTAATGTAACATGTAGGTATGTACTTAGATCAGACACGTCAGATCAGTGTCCGATGTACTTGGTCAAGATACATAGTGGAGGCTCAGTTGCACTAGACATTTAGAGTATTTCGAGTTTATACCACACACTACATCCTCTTTCACATATTCTGTGCCCGTATAAAACACAACAACCAAATTAAAAAGATAATGTCACAAATTAATTATACTTTACATTATACAAGCTCTTATAAAATCTCCAGTGCTGTATCGCGGCGGCGTATAAATTAAATTTCGTTCAGTACTTTATCCCTTTCGCGGGCGGGCCCTTGAGCCAGACCACATTAACTTTATAATGTGGCTGCTTTGTTCACTTTAAAACAATTGTGGCAGCGGAGCGAGGAGCCACAAATTCCACTCGTAAAACACTCGTCACAGACTGTTCGCTGACGTCTCTCCACCGTTGGCGGTGAAAGGCATCAAAATTCTTGCTGTCTAGAAAATTTCAGCCTTTGTATTCCGATGTTCCGCATCGAAGTCGCACAAGTTGCTTACTTAATCTCTACTCCGGCATTTTCGTCGATATTTTCGGAATAGCAGTTGTAACTACTGTTCTGATTTAGACACTCGTTCACCCGAACTTAACGTCCCATTTGGCTCCTTATTTTAAATCTTTTAGCTCTAACAGTACATATTTATAAATTAGAACATACATACGTATCTTGTCGCGCAGTCCTTTATATGATAGGCAGAGAGCACGGAGTGCCAAATAATAACATTAAAATATATTAAAGTGTTAAAATTTATGCAGTCTCGCATTTTATTTTAATTTTCCTCTGGTAAGGTATTTTGACTTACAGTCTTGCTGACATGTCGTGTTGAAAATCGCTCGTTTTTATTGTTAAAACCACTCATAAATGTGTTTAGCCACTCACTTCGCCACTATTCTCTTCGAATTCTGTTTCTTTAGAAAGATAACTCATACATACATACATATCATCATGCCGGGTCCCTTGTGGGGTAGGCAGAGAGCACCGAGTGCCAAATAGCTCTATCCTTACAAACCTGCCGCGCCTCCTCCACAGTCATCATTCTCTTCATACATGCACGCCG
>DWTO01004073.1:0-11894 GCA_018244755.1 Jemadia pseudognetus
GGTGAGTCTTGGCCTACCTCGGCACCTGCGTCCATCAACATTCGCGTTGTATATCTGCTTCGTCATTCTTTCATCATTCTCTCAACATGTCCGAACTAACGGAGCACGCCCTTTCTTATTTTTACACCAATTCCCTCTTTCATACCAAGCATCTTCCTTACGTCAGAATTCCGAACGCGGTCGGCGAGCGTCAAGCCGCAAATGTGATGCAACGACCTCATGTACAAAATGTACAATATTTCAATAAGTTCAAATATTGCAAAAGCTCACACACTAGTTATATCGCGCTTAAATTAATCACCGATTTATAATTGTAACGTTTTTGTAATTACTCCTTTGAACATAAATACATATATGTGTAATAATATGTACGGTAATAAAAATGACGGTAATTTGCAACATTCGCGGTAAGCCGCACGTGTGCTTTGGTCCTAACACTGATTGACTGTATTTTTTCCACGTTGAATAACTGAGACAAAAGTGTTTCACTGTTTGTTTTACATAGGCGATTTTAGGTATCCCACGTAGCTAGTTAAGTTCTATTAGTCTAGACGTTTAGTAAACAACTGTGGGAAAGTCGATTGTACCTCTAATTTATCAGTATTATCAATCGTTTAGCAGAAAAATGGATATTTGCGGAGTTCTAGCGGCGTTCATATTTGTTGAAAACAAAGAAAGCTTGAGAAACTTTTTAATTTAAATGCAACTAATAATAAATTATTATGAAAATAAAGAGGATAAGTTTTCTCAGCAATATTTTAATTTTTTTGTTGATTTTGTCACCCGAAAATCTGTGTACTTGAGATGTTAAATTTATTCACAATGAAGCTTAGTCACAAACGCATTATTTCTTTAAAAAAATAAACTCACATTATATTATATTACGCCTCATATTTCAGTTTATACCATCTAATAGCTAACTTTTATTTAATTTGTATTAATTATTTACTGTTTAGTGTTTTACATATATAATGAAGGGCGAAAGTAATGCCTATAGGGATTCTCTATCAGTGAACCCAGGAGCATTTTTATTCATTAAATGTACTATTTCTACTTATTTATTAACTTACCTAACTAACTTAAGTTATTTCATACATACATTTTGGACATACCTACGTGTATATTAATGCAGTAAAATTGGTTATTACATTTCTGTTATACATCAAAAATTTAAGACGAATATTATACGAACAAAAGTATCTCCTTCTCCTACGTTTACACATTAAAACAGCAGAAATTATTTGATTGAAGTAAACGGTTTTTAATTTTTAGAATTCTAATGCACCTTTGATAACTTTGTCGGCTTTCCCGCAAATATAATTCTCACACGGAAGGTGTATCATATACATACATGTAAAAGTTCCTTACAAAGTTATTAAATATATCAATTATGAAATTGAAAGCTAAATTTTACTTACGGGCGGGTGAAGACATCTAGTGTTATATAAATAGACCTGTATTTAAAATATCGCAATAATTCTTATTCATAGTTCCGAGGATATGAAACACATACACTAGAAGTAATCTTATAAGGAAAATCCATTTAGTTTTACGATGGCGCTCTAATAGCAAGAAGATTGGACTTTTCTAAGAGACTCCATGTAGGTTCTAGTATTAGACGTATTTTTATTTTTAAATTGTATCTAAAAGGTAGCGGATTTCGTGTGTAGTCTCAAGGAATATCATCAAGATATGTAGATCTGACGACGAACATGAAGTTTTATAATGCTTGTTTTAACAGCATATCAAAGTATGTTTGATTTTTTAAGCTTTAATAGAGACCTGTTAATATCACGAGATGTGTTAGGCGATCAAATGACAAGCGTCGGCGGCGAGAGATGTGTTCTGCGATCACTACCCGCGCTATGGACAACACAAGTTCAGGAAAGACTTGTGTCCTGCAGTGGATTGAGAAATGCCGATGATGCTTGCCTTTTTTGATATAGATACCTTTTACGAATTTCGGACTAGACTAAAAATAATTAGTGTCAAGGAAATCAAATGTGTTAATAATTTTCCTTTGGCATATGGTCCGTCAAGAACTGGCCCAATAACCGTTCCGGGTTGGGTGCTCGCCAAACATTTTCCATTACACACCACCATACATTGTACCTCTTAACCTTAATAGTTCAAATACACTCCCCGATATCCCTTTCCGTATGAAGACAATACCGCGCTTTTGCATTTCTACAATAAATGGTTGACACTAAGACATACAACCCACGTGGTCCTCATTGTATTGGACCATATACATGTCAATATTGAAATTATACCTCTGAAGAAATTTAATAAAATAATAATGAATTTTATATACATAACATCACGCCTGTAATCTCTGAAGAGGTAGGAAGAGGAGTGTAGTACCTACACTCCCACGTTTCACCAGTTACGTTAACGTCCCACAATTGAATAAGCGGTTAGTCTATTACCAAATTATACCGGGCCCGTATCCAGTCACTACTAGAAAATATAAGTTTGAAAATCAAGTAATGCCCCACCCGGGACTTGAATCCAGGATCTCTCGTTCAGCAGTCGCGTTTGCAGCCAACACGACCGACAGGACAGTCAATTATTTTATATACCTATGTTATATATTTTTAATAAATTTTATTTTTATACTCTATATGAGACGTTTACGCACGTATGTTTATAATAAAACTTGTTCGATTTGTAATGAAAACGAACGACTCAAACAAGAATTGCCGCTCATTAATATTTTATTACATTACGTACATGTACATATATCATTTAAATAATCAATCATTATTAAATGACATCGACATTATAGTAATTAAAGTTTCTTTTAATTGATACACCTTTTTACTTTCATTCTGCATAATTGTATCAGATACTTGCATATGTACATATACATATGTATATAAATTGATTGTGTAATTTGTCTAACGTTATATGCGAAGGTCAGAGTAGTCGACATTGTCCGCCTCTATCAAGACGACGCCAGACGATGGGAACGACTTAAGAAGGAAAGTTTTAGCCTAAAATCATACGAGTATATAGGTAAGATTCATATTAAATATTCGTTTATTACTCTATTAAGCAACTAAATTCCTAGTGAAACACCAATTCGCGAAATTTATTTGTAATATTAATAATATATTGTACAATATCATTAAGTACATATATATTGATATAACCAATAAAAGTGAGAAATCTAATAAAAATATTAGTAATTCTTAAAGCTACATCATATTTAACCTTCAAATCTCGCTTCATTAAATGTTTATCTTATCTCTTTGAATTCTTGACAACCGCTTTTTCCTTCAAGTCTCGCGATCCCTAGTACAGAACGGGTGGCAATGCAACGACTGGCCGCAACCAGTACGCGTCGTGATATTTTTATCAGCCAATTATACAGGCTTTATCTGTGTATAATTATACTACTACAGTTGGAGTCCGGTATCCTATTTTATACAACTGCGTGGGATAGAGCTTTTTTCGTGAGCAGACTATCATGAGACCGGAAAAATATATATCTGCATTTACAATTTTTTAAATTAAACGTAAACTAAGTATCGGTCTATATTATTAAATTACATATCGGCTATATTACTTATATTTTTTGTATCTGGTATATTATTCGGGATAGCTCGTCCAATAGGACGTGAATAAAAACCAGGGCAGCTCTCAAAGTGGTCTGGCTATTTCGTAAAACCATAAACCGTTTGAGACGGTACGTAGTTCAATAAAAGCTTAATTAAATTAATATTGGTCGCAACGTTAAGTACAAATACACACTGTATGTAGGTACATATAAGTCGAAGGTGTACAATGTAAAGGTTGCAATGATACTAAGAATCAGTTCTCCATATCCGTTTGTCAATTAGAGGAAATACGAAATGTGAACCGGAAATGTAGAATTTTGCTACCCCCGAAAATTAACATGTAACAATTCGCGAAAGCACCCTGTCGCCGGTATAAACACGAGAGCGGTCCGGCGCGCGCCACTCTCGCTGAGTACCGCGGCGCGCGCGCACCGGACAACCGCGGAGTGCAGTGCAGTGACCGTCTACATACATTTGATAATTCTAATTTTAAATTTCTAAATTTAAAATAAAATTGTATTTATATAGTGACCGTAATTGTGTCTTTCAAGTGTGGTGCAGGTGAGTGTTTTTTTTATATATATTTATTCTTATTAGAATGTAAAGAAAAATCTTATATATACAATAAATTACTATTTGGATTTAAATTCATATTCAGAATTACTTTTCAGCCCATATGCGAATTTATCGGAAAAAAAAATCTTATTAAATATTTTATTACTATTCGATAAATTTAATAAGAAAAAAAAATGGAGAATTCATAAGAAGAATATCCATATTCTAATTCTTTAAAAATATAAAGCTCAATATGTTTTTAAAGTAACTTGTAAATTGGAAAGGACGTAGACAAGTTACATAAGAAAAATTAAAACATCAAATACAACATAATAGTAAAGTTTCTAAATAAAAAAAACACTTCCTAAAACGCAAATTACATACGCAGTACCTACCATAATTTTTGTAACACCGTCTCGCTAGCCAGTAGCGTGTTTATTTCAGACATAAAAACATTATTCATTATACTAACAATGACTGCATTAGCATCAATACATCTCTATTATCAACATTTACATAATGTACACCGCGCCTATCGAAAATAATTATGCGTGTGCCTATGTTCCTGTCAATCTTGATATTTTACGACCCAATCAATAATTAAAAAAAATTCAATAAACCTCAAACAAAACCAATGTCATTGTGGACTTAATATACGTAGTAAAATACAGAACTGAAAATCTAATTGACTATTAGAAAGAAAACGAAAAACAGAATTTTTGTTTGCAACGGTTTTAAACAAACTAAAAAGAAATAACGAGTTTACATTAAGGGTCAGTTTAAACAATAGAAGTTATTAAAATTCTGGTAAAATCAAAGTAAAAAAAACTGTACAAAATTTATAGTTACGTACATAATATGGATACCATAAATGTATATATGTGTGAAAGTTAATATTTACAATGCCTATTGTACATCATTTTCATGGTAGGGCCTTCCCTGAAAAAAAAATCAAACTTAAATTAATAAAAAATAAAGTATAGCTTTCGGTAATTATTTCATCTGCTTGATTTAGTACTTAATGTATGCGCAATCGTTTCATACATTACTACTAAATGTAGGTACGTACGGGATAGTTACATACTTATGATACGTATGAGTTAATAAGCGTGTGTACTTTAGAAAAAAGCTTAGTAATTTTCATTTTATGGCGCGTTAATCTCTTATAATCGGCCTCGCACGAACGTCTTCGCCAGAAGCGAAAAATTATAACGGTTTTGACACCAACCTAGCCGAGTCGTCTATAATATACCATAGATAAGATAATGTAGCAGAAAGGACACAGGGCAATCGGTTTTATATAAATATTTTTATTCATAATACGCCAAGAAACAAACAACAATCAATTTAAACGCTATTAAATCGAAAAAAAAGCAAACCTTGTCGATAACCATACATTTTTAGTAAAACAGGAAGTTTCGTAAGCTGTAGAACGATTTTAGGGATTCGGAAGCAATTATTACAATAGAACATATACAATACAACATATACAATACAACATATACAATTATTACAATACAACATATACATATAATTCGGAAGCAATTATTACAATACAACATATACATACTGACTTGACTTCCCGAGGATGGTGGAAAGCCTGTGTCTAGACCTAGAGAAATAAGCGGAACAATATTTGTTCTCGAGGATATATACGGATATTGAAAAACTGATTTTGCACTTATTTATTTATAATTGAATCAATGAAGCGAGAATAACTTCACACAACAATAATGAGACGTGGATTTAATTAAACGCGTGGAAACGCTGGTTTTGTGACATGGTCGCGTCGAGTTGGGTCTTATTCAGGGACGTACGTTAAATATAATTATTTTGTTTTTAAATCACATTGCTTCCGAACGAAGCTCGGCAGGTTCGCTACTAACAACGTAAACGGAAAATTAAATTGTTTAAATTTTCTATATCACTTCGATAAATTCTTGTACGGTACGATCAACTTTAACAGGCGCATGGGGAAACACTTGTCTCAACAAGACACATCATCAGTTTCCAAATGTAATTTTTTCAGTAAAAGAAATAAGAAGAGAATGTTAAAATGATAAGCAATAGGTTCAATTTCAACATAGGCGAAATTCAGAGAAATATAGGGGTCATGTCATGCCGTATTAATTGCTAATACCAACATAGCTACAAAGGAAAGTCCCGGTAAAATACCTGATTTTCCGGCGACCATATCTACATGTTATCAACTCTATTACAGCTAAGCGTATTTCAATTGGCCCCCATTATTCGAAAACATTACAATCGAACATATTTGCGTCCTTAATCAAAATATGATTTGAAAGCAATTATTCCACATTCATGTAACCGTTTTGTGTATAATCGATTAAGAAATCGTTTTACGCACGTCTGTGTGAAAGTCTTAGATATTATGGGGGCAGAATGAAAGTCATTGTAAATTAAAATTCGAAGACATTAATGTATGTATTGTTTTCTGTTCAAAAAAAAGAATTTGGTACTAATGGCTTTAGTATAAGACATTACGCGCTAGTGTATATAAGGCTGTAATATTACGGGCGGGTATATAAGTGAATCAGAAATTTTCCAACTCTACCTATTGTACCCACCCATATAAATAACGATTAAACATTATTTATATGTGTGTAATATTCAATGTGTGAATTTGATTTAAAAGTAAATCATTGTATATACAATAGTCACGCCTGTAATCCCCGAAGACTATACAGTTACAAAGCCTAAAAGGCTCGGACTAGTGAACAAGTTTACAAGGCTCCATTGTTTCATTGTAATTGAGTGTTAAATAAAATGTCTCATTTGTAAAAAAATAATTAGTTTGTGGATCTTCGACAATACTACTTTTCATAAAAAAAATAGAGAGACGACTATTAGATAGAAAGAAAATACATCTTCATCTCATTCAATGAATAATAAATTCATAGACAACTGCGAATAATAGACAATCGCTATAAATATATGTATATTTAAATGTTATGACATAATTCATAGACAATAATATGTTTTTTTTATTATTCCACGTGTTGGCACAACGTAGAAAACGATCAAAACCGAGTTTCATCTGGTCGCTGCGTAATTGAAACTTGAAACGCTTTAGTCACACGACGCTGACGTTCTTGGTCATTAACGAGGGAGTCGTGTTTAGCGAAAGGCAATTATGGAACATGCATATCGATCGGATGATAAATCGGTAGCTCAGTAACGCCACTGATACTTATAATTTTATAAAATTAATCTTCATGTACTTGATATTTAGGTATTGAAAAGACAAAATACTCAATATGTAAATATGAATATATTTATACGAGTACATATATTATGTACACAATCAAGTTATGAGTTAGCTGGGAGCTAACTCCCAATACATTAATTCAAAAAATCATGCGTGAGTTACGTTGATACATACGAATATAACTTAACTACGCAGATTATAAATATGATAACGAGATTTGGTTTACAAGAAAATATTTTTGTAATGTTGATCCTTTCCTTGAAAATTTCATAATTCATCAAGAATACGAGTATAAATGTAAGGATTATAATAAGTTGAAGAGAAATCAATTTCTGAACACTTATAGGTACACTTGCATAATAAAGGACTATTATAGAAGAATATGATAATCTTCTTAAGTATTTCTATATAATTTTTTTGTACTTCAAACTTTCGAAGATTAAATAATACTCATATGCCCAAAACGAATTCAAAATGTGGTTACGATTTTTCTGAATACAAATTTGGACTCGCAAGCACCGCGTACTCCGCTTTTCTTGAAGGGATATTTAATATCATCCCTTTCTGTGGGTTTAGTCTTGATCTCAGGGGCCTGTTTAAAATATGGTAGTCCTAATTTGTACTTAGCGCTTTAGACAAATTGCAGGTTTACGAGTAACCTTATCAAGTTTTATTGCACCGTGCATTGATATTGTATGAAGTAGCATGTAAAAATTCTAAAAGTTCTTAGTAAATTAAAGATGAATCCACTATTAGATAGGTACTCTAGGAACAATATTATAATGGTATCATAAAAAAAGAAATTATTTCAATATCAGTTCGCGAAATCCATTTCTGAATAACACTACTTTATAAACGCCATCGCCATATATCTTGCATAAGTTCAGGCTCCGAGCCACCCAACTGGTGGCTCCAACGGTACCCAATCCGGGATCGAGTCCGGGATCTCTTGATCAGCAGTCGCTTGCCACAACTAGACCAACGGGGCAGCCGAATACACATGCATTTTGTCAGCTACAAGGAGACATGTTCCTGGTAGTAGATTTAAAGAGTAGTTATTAGTTTGGTGCACTAATTTATATTCCACGTAAATTAACTTTCCGGTTGTTGTCGTGCGCATTTAATGCTCGCTGTATTCAAATGGCTGATTAATGTTCGGTCTTGTAATTAGTTCCGTAAAGAATTAAATTTTCCTCTATGCGACATCATTAAATTTCGATCCAATTCTCCTTCAATAATTGTCTGTCTGGCGTTTTGGCCATTTGACATTATAGTGTTCTGGCTAGCGTCTATGCCGTTCAATTTATCCAGTTTATTATGAATATTGCGGATCAGGAGATTCTGAGTTCGATTCCGGGGTCAGCCACTACATATTTTTTCTAATTTGGATTTTCTAGTGCCTATTAGCTTGGACTCTGGATATTTGCCCTGTGTATGGCAATAATGGCAATAGGCTCACCCCCTCTTCCAGTAACAAATAAACGTAGTTACGTTTACTTAGCACTGGAACTGGAACATTCCCACGTTTCACCAGTTTGTGAAACGTGGGAATGTTCTACACTCATCTGCCTACCTCTTTGGGGATTACAGGCGTAATTTTACGTTTTTATTATGAATATTAAGCCTTACACTAATCTAAGGAATAACTCAATCAAAGTGTGTATTAAGGAATACGTCGATTAAATGCCATTAATGTTGACGTGAAATTAATTAAAAACGAAATGTAATACCATCGGATAGTCCGTGTACAAAACGAAATTAAAAAGTACATATGTAATTATTCATAATATACGATTAAGTATCGAATACCATACGATTATTAATGCGAATACCGCACGTAATATACAGTGTAGAATGTTAGCGCCATATCTAGTTATGTAAGCACAAAATTGTTTTATGCCCGTATCGAATACTGTTACGTAATAGTACGTGTGAATCGCGTCGCCGTGCTTGATTGACTTCCGTACGTGATCGTACTCGGGGCGACAGGTGAAAGAGAGTTTGAAATTTCGTTTTATTGTCAATTAAATTTTTAAATACAGCAAGACTATATCCTGTTTTTAAAACATCTTTAGAACACACTCACGCTTTAGAGTTGTGTTTAGTAATTATTTTGTTAGGGACGTAAAGTAACTCGCGCTTAGCTGGTTCAATAGTGAACGGTCCAATGTTTCTTATTCTGATGAACCTTTCATTCTGATGAACCAAACTTGCGACAAAAGGGTTGAATCCCTAGTTCAGGTTACCAATTTTTTTATTTATATATATGGAGTGTACATTATTGTCTATGTTTTGTATGACTAACAAGGACTATAAGGTCCAGGGTGCAAATCCCGGGTCGGGCACTATTGAATATTTCTAACTTAGATTTTCTAGTAGGTATTAGATCGGACTCTGTATATCTGCCCGGTGAATGGCAATAATAGCAATATACTCACCCCTTCTTCCATAGTGGTAAGTAAACGTAACTGGTGAAACGTGGGAATGTTATACACTCATCTGCATACCTCTTCGGGGATTACAGGTGTGATGATACCTGTAACATTGTCAATATGATTTTGAGACGACGAATCGGTAATACATTCAAGAATCATTGTCGATCTCCACTAAGTACGTGCAACAGTTGGCGACGAGTGTATTTTCAATTCTGCTGACAGGAAAGGTCAAAGCATGAATGTGACTCGGGAGTCAAGGTCAGTAGAACGCGTATTACTTGAACTGGTCAGGTCAAGTTCATAGTTCAACAATTCTCAAGTTCGATACTATTTGTGATCCTCTTTATGCCATTCGTAATGAATGATAAGTGATTAAATAAATATGTAGGTATAATTAAGTACATATTTAATATTTACACCGGAAACTAGTGTCAATTAAGACAATTGTAAAATTTCGATATGCCTAATTGTCATTGGTATCTACTCTTTAATAAAAACGTTTCGACACCCATTCGGAAAGAAAGTAAATAAATATATCCGGTATTGAACAAAACCTACTTACGATTAAAAAGGAATTAGGTATTAATAACTTGTGCTGTAAGCGTAGTTTATAAAAAGAGAACATGACTATTGGTGACATGAATTAAAACCGGATTAATTCAATAAAATAAATTCATACTAGTTACTTTATTCAATGGAAACATTTACAGGATACATTGTAATTAGCTTCCTTTTTATAGAAAACACATATACATACATATGTACCTGTATATTATTTAGTGATAAGAAATGTTTATTATTTGTGAAAGAACTTGTTACCAAGCTAGTCTAGGATTACCAAATTTGAATTCTCGTTGCTCCTCAGAAATTATTCCTACAACTAAATTGCTTGTATATTCTTTACACCAGAGAAGATGAGAGCGGATTAAGTAGGAAGGGAGATACCTTTATTTTGTCAGTTTAATACATCTTACAATTTATAATATCATATGTAGTCTCAGGTTTAGAGAAATCACTTAGTCTTATTTATGGAATTTACACCCATGCATGTACAGAAATTGTATTAAATTAAATTGATGCTGTATAAAAGATGCGATAACGGACGAAAAACGGACTCCGCGATATCTTCGCTACTAAGTTTATTTGCCATTAAGATATATTCAATTAGATTTCTCTTACATTACTAAAGAACATGTTTAATGCATATTGAAATCGTTCAAAGTAAATCTTCATTAAGATTTGCTTAAATTGCTCACGCGCGCGTTGTTTTTCCATAAAGCGATATTCGAAATGATTAACATCATTATATATAAATCAGATATTAAAGAATTAAAAGAATTCATATTATACATTATAATATTTTTTTAATCGCACAATAATGCTACATGAATAGGTTCTTAAGCTATTCCATATTGGAAACTGCATAACCCATTCAGAGAAGAATAAATTGTTGTTAGCAATAAAATGTTTTTCTGCATACCTCCCTTCCACTCTGCGGTACGGTGTACGCGGTAATGTCGACGTGAAAAAATACCCGACTGCCCCATAAACGAAGTTAAAATTAGTCTCATCATTAAGAATGAAGTTTTTTAGACCCTTCAAACAACTACAATTACGTATTATTTGCCATTTTTTGCCATTCCCACCACTCGACCGCGGACAAATGAGTCAATAAGTGCGTATAGTAACAAGTTAAATGTGTTTTCTCGGTAATATTGTTTAAAAATGGAATAGTTTAAGTGAATTGTGTTTTTATTTTAATTTAACATACCGTTTTGTGAAACTGGACGTCTTGTTTGTTTTGTTTGTATTAGAAGTAGAAGCGGTTGTGTTTTTATTTTTAGTAAATGTCATCGCGATACGAGACATGTCTGTATCGGTTTTTCTATATACATATTTTGTATGTAGTGTAAACGAAATTATTTCACACCTATCTTTGTGGTAGAGAAATCTCAAATTTCAGCTGTTAACATCACATATAAATGGGAAAGTACAAATGTGTAATATTTTATTAATATATTTACTTGTAAAAAAAAAGTATCTTCACGCCTGTAATCCCCGAAGAGGTAGGCAGAGGAATGCAGAACCACTCCCACGTTTCACCAGTTACTT
>DWTO01004074.1:0-11893 GCA_018244755.1 Jemadia pseudognetus
CCAGGTCCCTTGCGGGGTAGGCAGAGAGCACGGAGTGCCAAATATCTCTATTCTTGCACACCTGTCGTGCCTCTTCCTCATTCATCACTCTCTTCATACACGCACGCCGGTTTCGGCGACTTCTAACGTCCCCATCAGATAAAACCTTATCTATTAGTTTATTACATATATACTTATAAACCCCATAAATGTATGCATATCCCATACACATATATCCCATACGTATAAATATTATGTCCAATACGTAAGTATATATCTCATACATAATTATGTAAAGGTTAATGACCCTGATGAGAGTGGCCCTGAGTTCATGAGAGATGATATATTATTCCCCTCACATCACAAAGGTATTGGTACTTTGACACCGTATGCGTGTATAAGTGATTTATTTGTTATCTGTCCAAATGGCAGGCCCATTCGTAATCCAGATCTCGAGAAATACCCTGAAGATGTTAACAAATGTACTCGTATATATCTATTTGAATCAATTTACTTTAAAAAAAATAGCACTCATTACTTATGTGTGTATTTACAGAGTTTCCAGTGTGGGATTATTGAAATGGAAATACAACCAGAAATAGATAATCTTTGTTTCCTGAAACATATGTGTAGTCAACAGGTATAATTTTTAAAATTTAGAATAAATAAGAAAGAAAGAAGGAAAGGAAGAAAAAAAGAACGAAGGAAAGAAAGAATTAATCGTAAAAAAAGACTACAATATAATTGTGCATTAATATAATGGCATAAAAATTAAACACGGCGTTAAAATCAGCACATTTCCACAGTACAATTTAATAAAGTGGTCCACATCCAGACTCATCGCGGTGAACCACGGACACCGATACTCAGTTTGCCTCATCTCGACATCTAGTTAAAAACAATAATAGAGTGATAATTCCCTCATCTATAGTATACGTGATACGCTAACAAATAATACAAGCATATAGGAACTAGAATGTGTCTTGGGTGGTATTCGAATATATGCACAACCCATCATATTCACTGACCACTCGATCAATTAGACAGTTATTGCAATGCAACTATATAAATAAAATTTTGTAGACTTCGATTTGTTCACTCCCTCACTCACTCAACGCTCACTCATCAGTGTAACCACCGGTTCATTAATGCATGATGTCGCTCCAATTTCATTATCATAATACTCTGTATCGATACTGAATAATTGACTAATTTAAAATTCAAATAACGGTATCAATCATAATATTTATTTACATTGGGATTTAAACTATAATAATACAAAGTTTAATGCTCTTAATGTTAATTTTGATAATTGCTTATCATTGCATTTGGAGAAAGCTGTACCTACTTTCCTATGGCACGGGAACCACTTAGAAGGAAGCTCAAAGAAACTAGGTACTTTGTTTTTTCTTTTTTCGTGCAGGATACCGATTGATTACAATTACACCTCATGAAAAGCGAAGACTTCAATTTAGATAATAAAGAAAGTGCATCTACTATACAATGAAATGTTCAAATTATTTGCCGGCTTAACGCCCGTACGCTTTTTCTGAATACATCATCCGACGTAAACATACGATACGTGAATTGATTCGGTGTATCGTTCAATCGATGCTTCTAACAGTATCTACTCTAAAATTTCGTTGCTTGTGTGAATTCAATCTTCATTCTCATATACCAATACGCAATTTTGAGTTCCACACACACATACATATTTACCCTTCGGTATCCCGTCGCTTGATTACGCTATTTTATGACAGCCATAAAAATAATGGTATGGTTATATGATGTATACTATGAAATAAAATGGTAATCATAGCAAAGTAATAATGGCAAAATTATATTCAATGTACGTACTATAATTGTCAAGTCTCTTATGGTTTTATTGGGGCCCTTGTATCTGCTCTTAGAACGTGGAAAGTAAGCCCACAGTTCGCTATACCGATAGACATTCTACGAAAAATTTATTTTCCTCCTATTATCTATTTTTTTTTGTAAAAAACATCTTTGTAATGACACAAATGTACATTCGGTTAAAAATGAATATTTTTTTAAAGAATTCAATCGATTTAAACAACAAATAGCGAACTCGTAATAGTTTAAATGGATTCATTGATTAACGGGCACCGAAAATTTCCTAAACTACATTTTATTTAGTCAAACATAATTAATTCATAATTTTAACGTAACATCACCCCTGTAATCCCCAAGGAGATAGGCAGAGGGATATAGTACTCTCCCATGTTTTACTAGTTACGTAACGTCCCATGATGGAATAGGTAGTGATCCTATTGCCATACACCAGGCACATATTGAAACTCTGAGTCACTACTAGAAAATCTAAATTAGAAAAATTTGACAGCTACCGACCCGGGATCTGAATCTATGACCTCTCGATCGGCAGTCATATTTGCAACCAACACAACCACCAAGCAGTCGTAATTGACATAACATTAATTAAATTATAAGTAGATTTATAAATATGTTCCATTAACTAAATAAATTATTAAAAGCTAACCCACTAACTTGTGACCTATGAACAAACTTTACAAAGAGCGACATTTAAAGTTTATTGTATTATATGTCAATTTCATGCAAAAGATTTATTGTTTAACTTTCCAGACGATGTCAAGTTAACGTCTCTTCTGATGATAAATTGTATCATTCTATCTGCATTTTGAAATCACCACTATATATACACGTTTGTAAATATATAAATATATTGAAACTATATATTTTCGCCACGTCCACTATGGGGTCGATTGGACAGTTAAAAATTTTTCCCTACAGACGTAACGTAATTTTAGTACATTCAATATACTTTTTTAAACTGGGGCACATTATGAAAAATTTCACAAGTATGATTTGATTCCGACTAAATCTGTATTATCACCAACAAATCGATAAATTTACACGAAGTAGGTATGCAATAATCAAATAAAATGTAAAGTTATAATGAATGTTTTCAAATTACAATAATTACTGGTCCTTATCCTAAGCAAGCCTATTGTCTGGCGTGATCTGCTGAAACAGCCTATAGCAAATAAAAGTAAACCCCATAGACCGCATTGGTATATACCTTGAATGCAGTTAATAACTAGAACAGACGTTAAAAGCCTGTTTAGTACGTCTTTAATTACCGCCAATTACTTAGCTATAGTGATTGCTTATAGCTTTAAAGCAACAATAAAGCACTTTAAAAGCTTGTCGCTTCTTCTGTAGTTGTAGTTGACAGTGTAGTTTGTCAGTCAATGTTGATAATGCTATCAAGTGAGAATAGAACCTGGAGTCTTAGCAGTAGTGGAGAGTTTAGTGACATTTTTCTCACAAACCTTGAGTGATCTTTTAATGAGTCCGTTAATATAGCGTGTAACTATTATTTTAGCTCTTGTTAAAATAAGATAAAATATTTTTAAACTAAATAAAGACAAAGGCATAAGTAATACTAAGACATTCCGTAAGAAAACCGATAGATAATTACGTCACAAAATGTCAAGAAATAACATGATAATATTAAAAAATTACAAATGAATATAATTCTGTACTCACATTAGTCCTGGTCAGGCATTATATAGCTGACCACACGTGATTATGTTCGGACTGATCGATGGTCCATTGCACGCTTGAGATGTTATAAGTTTCGTTTTCAATTTGAGCATTGAAACACAGCTGACGTGAACTGTTCATAAAATAGCAAATTTATAGTTAAAATACCCACTTTACAAATACTAAAGAAAATTAATGTTTCTTTTCTGATTTCCTTTTCCTGTTTTCCTTTGAGCTGGCACTTCAATTGCCATTAGCAGGGAACAGCAATGAAGGTAAACGCGAGATGTTCGAAGAAAAAACGCCGCACAAACTTTTAACGAACAATACCGCTACAAATTCACAAAGATCTCTCAATTGTATTATACAGCGTACAATCGTTTGTACAATACGTAGATTTAAATTAAAACACAGAATCGCAAATAATATCAACGAACAGCTGACGCCTTAATATTGAATACGTGCGTCTCTATCGCTTTATTAAAATTATGATTAAATGACGTTTTTTTATTTTTTATTAAATAAAATATTTTTTTTTTGAAATTAGTTAACAACTCAAAATAAGATTCTGTGGTTGACTGGGATTGGCAACGTTAAATTAGAATTTAATGGTGGACTTAACGTATTCCATGAGTAAATGTGCTTTTCACTCCCTCACAACGTAGTTACGTAATCTTAGATCTCTGAGCGGTTCAGTGCATAATATATTCATAGATGAAAGATGATCACACGGAAACTGTATGAATGATTCGCGGGAAAACTCTATTCCAACGGACTACATTTATCATACAAAACCGCTGACTAATTATTTTAAGAGTAACATTTGAAATTTTGGAATTACATTATATAATATAGACTAGATCGCCAAATCAGTTCAAATAGATACTAATATTTAGAAACCTTGACGAATAAAGTCTTTTTTTTTTACCTTCACGCCGTACTCTCCGTAGAGGTAAACAGAGGAGTGTAGCACAATCCCATCATTCACTTGTAATATTTTATGAGTACGTCCCACCACAGAATATGGGCATGTTACAAACCCGGCATAAATCCAAACTCTGAGCTTTTAATAAAAAATATCCCTTGAAATTACAAGTTACAAAAATCAATTAATACAATAATATATAAAGTAATTACTGAATCACTGCTTACTTTTGAATCTGTATACACAAGCCCTTTAATTTTCTTTTCAAATCCAACACAAATATTTTTCCTAATGCACACCAGGAATTAAATGAACAAGGAAAACGATTAAAAGTGGATCCGTACAAAAGACGGTTAATACGCGATCACTAACAGACATCCTGCGACAACGGAAATGAAAACAAGGTTAACCGGAGTTGAGGTGTACTTATTATATACTGTAATTATATAGATACCACCAGAGAGACCCATCCATTTATATAATAAACGTGTTTATGTGTAATCTAGTAAGAAACTACATAATTAATACCTAGTGTTCAGTGTCTACATAATGCTTATAGTTCATACTGGATTACAAATAAACATACATGTTTTTTATATAATTAATACCTATTGTTCAGTGTCTATATAATACTTATAGTTTATACTAGATTACATATAAACGTACATGTATATTATATAATTAATACCTACTGTTCAGTGTCTACATAATACTTATAGTTTAAACAAGATTACACATAAACATACACATTTATATAATAAACGTGTATGTATAGTAAGAAACTACATAATACCTATTGTTTAGTGTCTACATAATACTTATACTTTATACTAGATTATACATAAACGTACACATATATATAATAATCGTGTATGTTTATGTGTAAATCCAGTAAGAAACTACATAATACCTATTGTTCAGTGTCTACATAATACTTATAGTTCTTAGTACCTTACGTTACTGTAAACTTTTATTATCATCATGATCACCAATAGCTTGCTTTAGTCCACTGCTGCACATAAGTCTCCCCTAAAGGGTTTTCGCTCAACCATCCCACACAGTACAGCACAGAACAGCGTAGAGCACGGCTGCTCGCACTCTCTACGCTGCTGCCCGTAACTGTCCCGGGAATTTAGCTGTGCCTAATTTAATTATCTACTGGCTTAACTCATACGTACATTTTTGTAGCGAAATTTCTTGCCTGTAAAAATGTTTCAAACATTACGGAAATTTAATAACGTGAGGAGTTATTGAGAACAATGATATTTAAAATCGGTAGCGGTTACAATAATGGTTGCTTTGAAATATTATTAAGTTTCGTCACATATTGTTACAGTAACTATATAATTGACTTTGTCTAATTTAATAAGTTTCGTCATGTATCGTTACAGTAACTATATATTTGACTTTTTCTAATTTAATAAATTTCGTCATATATCGTTACAGTAACTATATAATTGACTTTGTCTAATTTCATAAGTTTCGTCATATATCGTTACAGTAACTATATATTTGACTTTGTCTAATTTATTAAGTTTCGTCACATATTGTTACAGTAACTATATATTTGACTTTGTCTAATTTAATAAGTTTCGTCATGTATCGTTACAGTAACTATATAATTGACTTTGTCTAATTTAATAATTTAATTTTTAGAACCTGGCTTTTAGACTCGAGCGTGTTACCCGGAATGTCTGAGCATGATGGGCAATAATGTTGCGCTGTAACTAAATATGTATGTGTATATTGTTTATAGGGTATTTGATCACCATTGGAAAGGTTCTGCCTATTGGAGATCAGAGGGCCGTGTGACAGTAGCCCCAAGTTTAGTAACATGACAATCATTAATTGAAATCTAGAATTTTAAATTTAAAAACTTTACTATCAGGGTTTTAACGAAGAAAGAAAACGAAATTACCTCCGATCCTGTGAACAGAGTTACTTAATAACTATTGATAAATTCAATTTTATCCGATGATATTACGTTAAGATTTTTTAAGACTGCTTTCTAATAACTTGTGAAAAATCGAATCTCTTTCTCCGGTGCTTCTAGCTGTAATTTCATTGATTATAAGACTTCACAAAAAGGGGCTTAGTCAAAAAGACATACGACTACAAAAATGAGTATTATTACTTTAGATGGCTTCTATAAAGAAGGACATAAGCTTATGATAGCATCACCGCAAAAAATAGGAAAACTTACAAGAAAGAAAATATATTTTTTTATGAAACGTTTTCTATCATCATATTTCCAATACATATCCATCAGGTGACTTAAAATGTTTTGCGCCGAATGCTCGTTCTAAGTATCTAAAGTAAATCTACCAATACATATAATATTAATCGTTTTCAGACGTAATACCGCGATTGGCTTATTTTAGAACGTATTGTCAGCCATAAGAACTCTTAATCTATACTTATAATAAATCTGTAGAGAGGTCAATTGTGTACATGAAATATATTTCTAAAATAACTATCAGGGGGTGATTAGGGATCGATACTGATGCCAAAAATGCAATCAGTAAAATTTTTGTCTATCTGCCTGCCTGCCTGAACTCATAAATTTTGAACTCTATTAATAACGTCAAATGTTTCGGAATACAGAGATGTAATAAATTTCCTATTCAGCTTTTGCTAATATTCAAATTAAAAAAAAAATTGCAACAAATTCATGTTGATTGAGTTACATATAGATATAGAATATTGATATTATGATTCACTTAAATATTTACTTTCATAAATAGGTATTATTCACTTTCATAAATAGGTATACAAATGCATCTACAAATCCAACACTTAATTCACTATTACCTTTATACAAGACGCAAAAGTACTGTGCTTGTGTTTTTTTTTAAATAAAAGCGTATGCCCGGCAAAGGCGAGTTCACAATGTGCTCGGGCGTGACGAGATAAAATCTAGGGAACGCGGTGAAGCTTGAATTAAATATATATCACATTGAAAACCCACTGAATGCCTCGAGGACGACATTAAACGCAATTACTAAACGCACTGCGCCATTTACACGTATCCCCGCTTATGGGAATAAAAAGTCAAATGATAGGTGCGTTCCAGCTACGAACGTGCTTGGTGTAGTGCCTGTGTGCCGGGCGACGCTTAATTGTTTTAGATACTCCTAAATGTACACAATAATACTAATTTTGTAAGATATCTATCATAAATAACTATATTATTTTAATTTTAGTACTGTTATATATCACGCCAGGTCGCTTACAAGGTAGGTAGAGATCACCAAATGCCTAATATATTTATCGATATGACGTATTTATTATTTATTCCATATTCATCATTCCCTTCACACAGGTATACTGGTTTCGGACATTTCTGAAAGCCCGATCAGCCAGATGTGTCCGACTTATTTGGTCAGCATAGGTAATTCTTCGTATCCCTCGACACCTCATCATCATCAGCCTATCTCGGTCCACTGCTGGACATAGGCCTCCCCCAAAGAGCGCCATCGCGCCGCAGTATCTGCCTGCAGTATCGCAGTATCTGCCTGCAGCCTTTCGCAGATCGTCATCCCACACCTGCATTCGTCAATATGGCATTGTATATGTTAGTCATTTCTACTAGGTACATGTCCGCTCGACCAGAGCAAGCCTTTTTTATTTTCACACCGACGCTCTTTATCACGATATTTTAAAATACTAATGTTTTCAGATTCATTTCCGAGTAGCTGCTCAAAGAATGAATTAATTTATTATTTAAAGACTCGCCTCATTTTCTTCTAGATTCACCGTGTGCTAGACACCCTATAAAATCTATATATCGTCAATAAAATACGTACTTTAATTTTTTTACAACCCTGTTTTGGAGTACAACAAAAACTTAGTAAGTTGATGCAACTATTTATGGACTTAAGTGTTTATCTTCAGTTATAAAACGTAGGTTTGACCATCGTGCTAACAACTCTTAGTAATGTCAAATCAGCCAACTTGTATAAGATACTTATTAAACCATCCCATAATAACATTTTTCTCGTTCACCAGTTACTCGCTTATGTTAGAACACGAATACAAGTGTTATATGTAATTTTGCACCTATTCGAAACGCGAAATAGTCTAGCCTCGGTAATGAGGCGATTCTCGTGGCTGTCCGATCGATATTTGCTACAAAATTGCAGTTAATCTCCGCCATACGAGTACATATGTACGTGTCTGGTTATTTTAGTACTGAAAAGTGGAGAGCAGAAGAGTTGACGTACATATGTGTTGGTTTTTAATACATAAAAAAGGAATCGATTAATCGATTAGTTGGATGAGTGCGTCCTGGGTTTGAATCCCGGATCGGGTATTATAGTAACATTTTTTAACTTAAATTTTCTAATAGTTTCTAAAAGGTGGATACGTGTCCGGTATAGAGCAATAAACTTACGCCGTATTTCAAAATAATACGTACATAAACGTAACTGATGAATCGTGGGAGTATACTACACTCATCTGCCTACCTCTTTTCGTACTATAGGCGTGACATTAGGTTTAAAACATAATATATTGGAAATTCTAAACTTACATCTATATTGTTGTTCTGTTTAACAGAATACCTTAAAGCGAAATGTAAACTTGGGGCAACATGGGTTTTTTTATATAGCGATAGGCTTCCATTTGACTCTTATCTTATCTGATGTAAAGCGGGATGTAGTCTAGGGTACAGCCTAGGCTAAACGTCGCTTTGATTTTGTACTTTCTTTTGTTTAGAAAGTACGTACAAATTCCACTCTTGCGCAGTCTCTATCAGAAAAGATTTTGCGAAAACTTTCGTTCTGCTCAGAACATAAAGCATCATTTTAAATCAAGCTCATGGCTAATTTTTCCAGGTAACTTAATGTGATCTGAGCATAAATTATTCAATTTACATCGGAAAAGCAATCGATTCATTCCTGATAGGTCTACAGCTAATAGTGTCTAACAAACGTTTTTTACGCAATTCCCAAGCTTTCTCGATCGAAGAATTGGGCACAGAAGCTTATAATTAAAAAAAACTCGGTTTCATACATCCGATTTAATAAATGTATTGTAATATATTTAAACGAAATTTTTTATACAAAGAAATATATATTTTTTTATTTATCACAACAATAGTTTTATCTATTAAGACCGTCATTTCGATATATCAATAAAAACACGGAAGAAGCATAAAATTTAATGCAGATCTGCGGCGAGTATGGAGATAATGTCTCTTGATTGATTATTGCAAAACACTCGCTCGGGACTGTAGACCATCTACGACCACAGCTTGAGAAATAAATTAGCATTCCAATACATTAACCTAAAAAATTACAACGAGGAAGTTGCAGCATGTAACCGATTGTCATTATTTCAACAGAAAAATACGCATTGAAATTTTTTAAAACACCCGTAAATTTTATATGTAGCGCAACAATTTCCATTTCAACTTTTGCTTTGGTGACAACTACATAATGCAATCGAACTTCGACATACTACAAACGATGACATATTGTAAATATGATAAACTAACCCGAAATTTAATCATTCATTTATTTACATGTTTATCAAACTTATATAAACAATTCTCACAAATTAATTATTTAACATTCCTGTAATCGCTTCCGAATTCTTGCATACTTTATGTAATTTGGCTATTTTGCCTTTCCACATAGCAATTTTGGGAAAGTTAAGTGATTAAAATTTATTCATGTCGCTTTTATCAAAGATTAATTCGTACGTATGAATGTATAAAAGCACTAGCGAATTAAAATAAATGTATTTTTAACTTACCTTACATTTAATTATCAGGAAGAATCCAACTATACAAATTGTACTGTAATGCTACGCATAAAATTTGATTAACCAAAGATAAGGTGGTATGCGACCCTCGTACATAAGATTTATGAAAGATATTTAAATTAACTATAGTTCACATAATAAATTGAAGAGAATGTGCCACCACTAAATGTCCTTATCATACATTCACTGCTGAGTTCTTTAATTTTTCAAAATGGATTTTAAAAATAAAATCGTTACTGTAATAAACACAATCGGTGACCAAAATAGCCGTAACATTTAAATGACAGACGGGCGGTGACTTTAAAATTTACGCCTCATATTAGTTGTAAAGTGCAAAATTATGTGTACTGCTTTTACTGTTGATTTATTATTTAAAGATAAATATTGACGAGAGCAGTATATATAATAGGTGTGAAACAATATCCTAATTGTTTTCACTTTCGTTTGTTACGTGGCAATCCCGACGAGTGCTACAGGAGATGTTATCTCCCTGACAAATGGGATTATTACGAGATGCGATTAATGTTATGCAATTTGCATAAAGAGGCCTCAGCCTCACTCCTTAACACCGTGACCTGACGAGAAATTATGATCTTCTTAATATTATAAAATATCGCGAGACAGGCTATTAAGAGCTTTCATCTCGCGAGGATATTTCATATCTGAGCGATTACCGTTATGCGACTCTTGCATCGATCATGTTGTAAGAATATAATAATTCAGTTTTAATTAACGATCCCTGAAAGGTGGCTGAAATTATTTTGTTGCAAATGACCGTGACATGATCGCCGTGACGGGGGATTTGTCGTAAACGTCACGTTAAGAATATTAATATATATTAATGTGTTAGATTAACCATCGCGATTCTCACTATTTGTGGCATTATTTGTGAGTTCTCCTTGACCATGGCTTGGCGTAGCTGGATGTATTAGTTAGAGTATATATATTATGAACCTTTGTACACAATTTATTTAACATTATGATATTCTGATAGTCATAATTAAGTATCTTCGGTCTGTAACGGTCCGCTGGACTTGTCTTACAATAATATCATATAATGTATCTAAAATCGGAATAGCTATCGTATGTTAAATACAAGTACTTATAAAATGAACGTGATATATTATTACAGAAGCATACCGCAAAGATAATACTCGTAGGGAATGGCTTATGTTTTGCAGTGGACAAAGACAGGCATTTCAATTTTTTGTTTTAATATGTAATTTACGATTACTTTAATAAAATTTAAAGGTGTATCCCAATGCTCTTTAGTTAATCAAAGTTATCAAAGCAAACACCTTTTCGTTAGAGCGGAAAATTTAAATACCTCGCCTATGCCAATTTTTGTCGAACTAAACTCTGTCAAGATTAAAAACTAGCAATGACAGCTTAAAAAGTGATTCATTAAATTAAACACGCATACAAGAACATAAATTCAAATTAAACTGAACGCTTCGTCATAGAAACGTTACGAGCTTAACGGAAATAAACTAGTAATGTACCGTATGCATAATAACGAGACGGCATTCAGTAATGTAAACCAATTTAACGCTTTGACGTGAACATCCGCTCGATGTTGTTTACACAATTCTTTATTGGTAAACGCCCGATACGTTCATATTTACTGACGGCCGTCTCAAGAGTAAAGCAGTGTTAAATCAACTCGATGTATTTTCG
>DWTO01004075.1:0-11892 GCA_018244755.1 Jemadia pseudognetus
CGGAGTCTGGATATGTGCCCGATGCATGGCAATAGGCTCACCACCTATTCCATACTGGGACGTAAACGTAACTGGTGAAACGTGCGAGTAAACTACACTCCTCTGCCTACCTCTTCGGGGGTTACAGGCGTGAAGGTACGTTTTACAAACAAAACGTTGGAAGGCCTTGTATATCGGACAAATTGAAAATTCATTAAACTGGAACATATGTCTACAAACTGTGCTATAGAAATCACCGGAAACATTTGTAAAACGTCAAATCAAACTATAAATGTTTGTGTGTAATTCTTTTACGAGCTTATATTTATTTTAAGCAACTTAAGTACATTCGTCAGACAAAATTGAACAACCTGTCCAAATAAGTGTTTGAAATGGACGAAATGAAGGCATTTATTTATTGTTAGGTTTGTTTCATAACCAATAAAAATATTTTAAGTCGTACCTCACAGAGTACTATTATAGAGCATAGAATGCAACGCAGTTGATTATGGACCGTTGAAGATGTCACTAGAAGTAGAGTATTTAAAAGAACTTGTAATATAAACCGTGTCTGGTGTTATAAAGATTTTTATTGTAATCTTAAAAATGCATTATATTAATGTTTTGCTGTGATCATTTTGCATTATCTGAAATGCAATAACTACGTAGTCATGTAGGAAGTAATAATGGACTCTTATAAACATACAGTTTAGGTACTGTAACTAAAGGTGTGATGCCAATATTATCAATAATGGAATGTAAATTATTTTAAGTTCATATTAGCTGTTGGTGTTACTAGTGGCTGTAGTTAGTCTGTTAGGTAAGACGCAAACATTTATATCTAAAATTAAAATACGCATATAATTACATAACCTTTTAGATTTCCTGATAACTTCGTTGCGTAAGTACGCATAAAAGATTTTTTGGAGAAACTGTACGGTGATCGTAACAGACGGATGGGAGAAATGTGCGTGTACATGAATTTATACTGATAAAAATGTTTACTATAATTATTTTAATATTGCAGTAGTAGTACCCGCTTTCTCTCGTAAATGGCGGATCGGCACCATCCTCAATATAATGATGATTCTATTCACCGCGCATTCGCACATTTTCTCCACAGCAATTGACTTTTACACGTGTATAATGGTGCACAAAACTGAATATGTTAAACCGTCTTAACACTACAATTTTTAACGAAGGCAAAGAACAACTTACGCTGTGTTGACGACGTTATCGGGTTTTGTTTGTTCGCTATTGTTCGAAACTTGAATGTTAAGGGCAATAAGCGACTATTGGTCAAACTTAATACGAGTTAGTGTAAAGTAAATACGTCATCATTTTCGTCCAGTTACCGTCCACAGCTGGACATGAGCCTCTTTATGAGGACCCCACTGAGCTTGATCTTCAGCTGTTGGTATCTAACCACTACTAGCTACTTTGCGTATATTTTTACTGCATCTAGCTGAATAGACGATATTAAAATCGTACGCCAACGATTTTGAAATCGTGCCGTTATAGGTTTTCAAAGAGATGTAGCCAGTCCACTGCCATTTCAGCTTCCTAATCCTGTACGCTATGTTGATAAATTTGGTTCTTTCTTGGATCATGTCGTATCGGAATCAAACCTTTGGAGTCTCCGCACATATTCCTGTCCAAAGCCCGCTGAGTGACTTGAAATTGGTGAACCAATCGCATTGCGAGTGTCTACGTTTCGGCTCCGAATGTCACAATGTGTAGGTCACACTCGTTACAGATTTTGTTTTTAAGATTTGCGATATCGGTAACAAAAAGTCTGATGAGAGGCTTAAAAAGTCCATAATTCCGAAGTTCTAAGACATCTGGTTTTCATCGATCTAAGACAATCAGGTTCTAAGACATCGCTCGCTGAGCGACCTGAAATTAGTAGACCAGTCACACTGACACAAATACACACACACACACATACTCACATACATACACACATACATACACACATACATACACACACACACACATAAACAAACAAACAAACAAACAAACAAACAAACAAACAAACAAACAAACAAACAAACAAACATTCGGATATAACTATACAAACAGTCAAAATAGTTCTCTGGGCCTGAACTTGGAGATCTGGTGGAAAATCCGTTAAGGGGTGAACACAAAATACTGCAATTTTTGAACAATCTTGATCTTACAAAAAAATGATAACCATTGCATATACACCCTTCATATACGAGACACTTTTATGAGGGAATGTACCGGCGATTTAATCGCGATACCTGTTCTGGTGAGGTCTCAACCTTGATTACATAAGCCTCGCAACCATTCACCGATTCACTTCCTCACTGTATGTATACATGCATGCATACATAAGATGGAACCTTTTCCTAATTTCAACCCACACAGTCTTTATGACGCCAACACGTGTGCGATACTTAGGCTCACTTATTTGTAACATTTTGTTGTGTTTATGAATATATAAGACTAACAACGCACAGATAATACCTTCATTTTTGGAGTCATTTTGTAAACTAAATAGAAAAGATATATCATTGTTAAATAGGTATAATATAAAATACAATCACGTATAAACTTCTCTGAACTCATGAAGACGACGTGAGCAAGTGTAAGTTTACATGTTGTGTGTATGTCTTATCCTTATTTACATGACCTATCCTATCCAAATTTATATGTTAAGGTACATTATTTTAGTTTTTTTCTATTGTAGTTTCATATTTGTGTTTCCGTTTTTAAATCAGAATTTTAATTATCTATAAAACTTTCCGTTTCTTTGTAGTCTAATGTTAGGAGTCATTTTGACAGTTTATTTTTCAGGTCATGTTTGCACATGGTACATGTCGAAATATGTACTATTTTATTTAATTTGTTGTATAATATTGAGATTCGGTAACCAAAAAATCTTTTGGCTAAAGCAGTTAGAACAGCAGTGATTTCACACGTAGCGTACCTAATGTCTCATACATTTAGTCATGTTATTTATTGAGTTCATTGATATCGATTTGTGTTTCCGAATTTCATTAATGATCTTCTAGAATTTGTGTTCATGAGGATATTAGGAGAGAATATATATTTAGTTAAATGTGTGCCTTTGAACAGTTATGTCCGAAAGTGAACTGGATCTGCCTAGTACACTCGAAGACGCAGTCGTTAGATCCTAATGACAAACTGCCACCGTTGCAAAATTCACACACCCGTTAACGAACAATATGTAAAAGCCACAAAAGTACATTTTTTTTACTCCAACGCAAGAACCCGTCAGCTACAGAACAATGTCTAGATAAATATTTTTGTAGGAAGCATATATCTCCTCGCGACGCGGGAATTACGCAACTGTTGTAAGTTGCACGTATCTGATTTTACAAAGAAGATTAAATCATTTGTTCTTTTAGCGAGTAATTGCGTATTTGATACACCGACATTATGTAATCTGACAAAATAAGATAAAGTTGAGATGTACGTACAGGAGGATATGTTATATACGTTTAGAACGTTACAAGTCATGCTATAACAAAAAAAATGCCTAAACTGGAAAATATTATTCAACGTAACATCACGGATGTAATACTCAAAGGGGCAGGCAGAAGAGTATAGTACACTCCCACGTTTCACCAGTAACATTCACATCCCACTGTGGGATAGGTGGTGATTTCAGTACAGGACCTCTCGATTACCTGTCGCGCTTGCAACCAACACGACCATCGCGGCATAAACAAATTTTCATTAAGTTAAAAAAGTCACAATACAATTTTTAAACATTAAGGCCATTTCCTGACATATTTGTTTCGCTGCGCGAGTCGTGGTACCTAGTGTCATAGAATATTGCATGATTCAAATGAAACATCACAATTGACATAATTTTGACGTAAGTAACTGTTATTATTATTGTAGGTAGTGTAACGTCAGCGGCGTTGTCCCAGGCATCGACCGAGGAAACAGAAGTACTGTACAAGTGCATAATTGTCTCGGTTAAAAAATTCCAATGTTATTGGTCAATGTAGCAACATGTCTGTAACTACTCCTAGCTACAGTTTTAATGTCATTCTTATAAAAATATGATTCAGTACGTATTTATATTAACTGCTCGAACCATCTAAGATCAAGGGTGTAGAGGCCCGTTACTTAATAATATTGATAAATAAGTGGGCGATGGCAGGTGGGTTTATTACTCGCAAAATATTTATTACGTAACAGGTTGAATCACTTCATGTTTGATCTGTCTTTGTAGAATTCAGAAACACCCTGCTCTTTAACATATCAGTAGAATATAAATGAATGATAAAATATTTATGATCACTTTTTATGATGAAACGACAACCTTTGGTTGTATTAATATCTCGAACCGTTTTAGAGCTAACGAACCTTTATCTCGCTGTTCATGGTACTTTAATTATTTCCGCAATCATTTATATAAGCAATCCGCGCGTGGGCCCACCGGATGCGCGACCGGGTACGCGCGGATGAGGGTGACACCGCATGTGATTCTCTTTACGGAAAGGTTTTCGAAAGACAGTCCTAAGGCGTCGAATCGTATGGCTGCTCATTTAATGGAGAAAGTTGTTACCTTTGTTGTTGAAACGTCAGAGTTGAGAGTTCGTCTAACAATTTTAATGAACCGACGTGCCTAAAGTCAGGCAAATGTACGTCCTAAACGAATACGTAACGGAAATAAAGAAGTAATTTTTTCAGAATTTGGCTAACACTCTGATGTTAATTTTAAATTGTACATCATTTTCAGAGCTTCGTATTGTTAACGATTATAGATATCCGAAAATGATTATGTAGCCGTAGTTACCCAACTTGTCGCAACGGATCGCACTTTAATGGGATATGTCTAAAATATGTTCTATTCCTTAGAAAAACATAACATCACGCCTGTTATTTCCGAAAAAATAGACAGAGTATTCCCACACTCATATTTTGTGTCAATTATCCACGATTATGTGATGAGCCTATTGCTATATACAGAGCTCAAATCCAGATTCAGACGTTACTGCTAGGAATTTCAGTTAGAATACCCCGATAATGCTGACCTAGCGGTTGAACCCAGGAACGCGCTTGGAATCACTCGACCAACGAGGCAGTCCACAAAAACAGCAATTATAATAGAACTAAGTAACGAGTTTACAATACACCTTTAAAATATTATAATAAGTAAATTTGTACTGCGACATTGTAGCATGTTACATCATTATAATAGCAAAATTTCTCATTCAATAATAATGTAAGCATAGTAATTTCGGTAACGATAAAAGGCGTATCTATATAAAAATATCTCAAACGTTAAAAAAGATTATCATAGATCATTCCAAAACTATTAACACTGTAAAATTCAACAGTTAACAGATTTAAAATCAGCTGTAATGACTTCTAATCGACATTTCAGCGTAATTTGCATGATTTATGAAGCCTATTTACATTGAGTTTCAGTGTGGTCATCCACAGTCTGTGGACATTATCATGATACACTGAGAACAATACAAGCGCACATTTTTTTACCGAATACAGCTTCGTAACTTCATTATACTCCAAACCCACTACACTTCTTATGTAACGAACAATGCTAATGCTCAAAATTGTTAAGGAAGTAAAAACTACCATAATTTGCCTAGAGGGCTTGCCAAATATTGGATATACCAAGTGTTTCGCTAGCACAAAGGCAGTCCCCGTTTTCAAAATAGTTCCAAAGCATATTTTCCCCCTAAATTTCTTTAAAATATACGTATATATTTCTTTAAATACAGATCGAATAAGAAATATAAATAGCAATAAATATTTCTTAAGTAACACATAGATTAAAAGAGACAACCTGTAAAAGATTATACAATTAGAACCATCCAACAAAGGCCTGTAATAATTTATTTATTCTTTAATTAGGTTTATAATATGGAAATTTTGTTCTCAAAAGCGCTGTGCTTTCTTTATTGATGTAAAATCCATTCTGCCATTGTGATAATGACCTATGCGTGAATGCAATACAAGAATTTTAATAACTTGATGGCGTAAGGCTATTACAGTTGACTGACATCGTTTTAGTGGAAAAGTTATCATCTGTATGTATGTATGTGTTTAAACACATACGTTTAATTATTATAAATTAAATATGCCATTTAAATTTGTATACTATATTTGTTCATACAATTTGCCCATGTCAATCATAATGTTTCGTCATTCATGTTAATTTAATTGTAGTTTACTAACAGTAATTAATCCTTACATTTATATGAAATTAGTTAAACAAAGTAAGACTACATTTAGGTACCTACTACAAACATAATGTAAGAACTGATCCATAATTGTTGAATTAAGATTGACGTAACATCACGCCCGTTCTACCCGAAGAGGTAGGCAGAGGAGTGTAGTACACTGCCACGTTTCACCAGTTACATTTACGTCCCATTATGGAATAGGTGGTGAGCCTATTGCCGTGCACCGGGCACAAATCCTGACTCCGAGCCATTCATTACTAGAAAATCTAAATTAGAATAATTCTATAGTGCCCGATCCGGGAATCGAACCCAGGACCTCCTGATAGGCAGTTGCACTTACAACAAACACGACCAACGAGGCAATCATTAAGATTGACACTACACAAATACTATCTTCAATTTGAAAGATGTCCCTAAACTCTAAGCGAATAATAGAGATCAGGATCGAACGCAATATTGACAAGAAACAATGGAAAACATTGTGTTTGTTCGATAGCATTATGCTGCAACTGTATGAACAATGTTAACAAGGAGGTTGATGCGTATAACCTAGATAGTTGAAGATGAACTGAAGGTAAGCGTAAATGGTATAGAAAACTATTAAATTACACGTAGGTATATCAACTGCTACCCATAACATAACCCCTTGCGAACCATGTCCACAAAATATCTACACATGATGCCTATATATCTGCAAAACCCTAAACTTGTTAACAAATTTAAAACTGTTAAATATTACAGTAGTAATACAGCAAGTATGACCTAGCGCCATCTATGTTAATAATCAGTAAACGGAATGGATGGTATTGATCATGAGTAGATCGATGCCGCAAGTTATCTCTTCTTTAGTAGGTACTACGTACATAGAACAGATGGCAGCACTAATGTTAGATTAAACGTTGCATTGTTTACACTCTTTATACAAGGAAAAACAAAAATTAATTATTTCATGAAAACACAATGACTAATCACATTAATTAGTAAAATGTTTTGAATACAGATACTAAAACTTTATCTTGGAAGATGAAGATAGCACCTAGAACTATATGGCGTATTTTAAAAGATGACTTGCAACCTATAAGTGACACTGGTCACTTCTTAACTGATAATTGAAAAAAGATTAAAGTGGTAAAATCGAAGCTACTTAAGCGGTACGCAAGGGGTGGTCACAGAAAAAAAATTAAACGGATGAGAATTATTTTAAAATTGAGCAATATACAAACAAAATAACAGTATTTATGGTGAAAGTTCTAAAGAAGCTTCCCAATTAGTCAACAAGTACAACGTGAGGACTATCTGACTTCAGTGATGGTTTGGTGTGGTATTAGCTATGAAGGAGTGACTTAGCCATATTTTTGTGAAAAAAGTATCAAAACGTGGGTACGAGTGTATCAAGATACCATTCTTGAGAAGGTAGTTAAGGCCCTTAACAACACCATTTTCAATAACCAAGAAAAGTCGTTTCAGCAAGACTCGGCGCCGGCTCACCAGTGCACCGGTTGTCGGCCGGTATTGCTATTCCAGTAGGAAACACATAAGTACGTAATATACGTATACATATGTTTGTAACTTAACGTAAATACCCATTGGCCTTAACCCATTTCATTCTAACAGGAGATCCTTGTTCAACAGTGGATCGTTAAACATATTGATGATGACGATGAAAAATTTAAAGTGTACCTTTGTTAAACTCTACTACATTTTATTGTTTACTACATTTTGTAGTTTTTGGATCGGTAAATTACGAGCAGGTACGAAGGAAGAGTAGAGAATTATAGAAGGTAAAGCGCGCTTCACTGGATTATTTTACCAAAGAGTGAAAATGAGTCGTTAGCGTGCGGAGGGAAACCCATGAATGCCAATCGTGATTACATCCTCTATCACTCAAAGCGACGGCGACAATTATTCAGCGGCCTTTTCGGTAAAGGTCACCTCGCTTCGCAGGCCTTCCCATAATTTCCTGGACTTGTTTTTTATCAATAAAACATGGTCCCATTGCATCAATGATAACAATTGTTTAAAATATATTAAATAATGGCACACTATTTGGAAGTTATGCCTTCGATTATAGTTCAATAACTATCACTAAATGACGATTTACCCGAGCATGTGTCTATATCCTAAAATTGGGAACAATTTAATACAGAGCGTGACATTACTCCTGCAGTCCCCGAAGAAGTAAACAAACTCTTACTTACCACCAGTTACCTCCCACCATGGAGTAGGGGTGACCATATTGCCATACACCGGGCATATTTCCAAATTCCAAGCCACTACTAGAAAATTTAAATTGCTTAAATGACATTTAAAAATAAATTTAAATATTTGAAACTTATATCTTGTTATACATGTTAATCTAACGCTTTTTGAGTCATATAAGGAAATACAGACAAGTTGTGATAATAATATAATGTATATAAATTGCGATAAATACAAGCATAATATCCTGTTATAATATACAGACCCACAATTATGTAAATTTGAACGTTATATAACTTGTTGACTGCCTTGAACTTGGACGTGTTGGTTGCAAACGCGACTGCCGATTGGTAGGTCCTGGGTTTCGATTCCGGGTCGTGCACTATTGGATTTTTGTAATTTAGATTTTCTAATAGTGGCTGGGAGTCTGGATATATAGCCCGGAGTATGGCATTTGGCACGTATTCCATAGTGGGATGTAAACGTAACTGGTGAAAGGCGGGATTGTACTACAATCCTCTGCTGACCTCTTCGGGGATTTCAGTTATATAAAATGGTTAAGGGCTCAAAGATTCGGCAATATGTTTATAACTCATTATTTTAACCCATTGTTCATAATTTAAAAATTGCATGTGATGTTGGCGAAAAAACAATTATTGTAGCAAGCCTTAGATGCATTTCCCGTGCAATACGTCCATAGGAATTTTACTCACATCAACTCACATATATGTATAAATATTATGTGAATGTGTGTGTGTGTATTCATATAACATAATGGAACATCCGCTTGAGCCTGTATGATTATCCAGACTGTTCCCCAACAATGAATTCTTAACAAGATCTATCGATATGACCTTTTCCATTAGTTCATGTACACATATGCACGTTGCGACAAACTCATATTCATTCAAATTGCAAATTTCCTCCACGACCTTGTCTTTTAACTAATATATCTTAATGAGACAAATGTGACTGCTACATCACACCAGACTACCTGAAGGAGACAGCGGGGCTCTATAGGATTCGGAAGGTTCAGGACCGGGAAGAGTGACCCGATTGGGGGAGGCCTACGTTCAGTAGTAGATCTCTAAAGGCTGATGATGAGGGAAATGTCTACAATACATGTACATTCATTAATGTAATAAATTCCAATTGATGATCGATAATATTTTTTCTACTTTGGCTACCTGAAAGACGGTTATTGTTATCACAATGTTATTATTTGTGGGGCTAATAGAAGAACTATCTGAACTCTACTAGCAATATCACGTCTTATTATTGGTCCAGTTACAGAAAAATTGCTGGTGAGTGCATAAGTAGACAAGTGATCAGTGGGATGTATTTTTTGCTCGCCATTAGTTTGTTTTTAGGATATAAGTATATATGTGTCGGGGCGAAGAAAGAATATACATATCTCACGACCTCATGTCGGAGTACCGAGATGTCGTAAGGGCGACTAAACTCGGCAGTGGGTGATCGAGTTTTGGCGCGACCTGCGTAGTCTCGGATATACACCCAATGAGTCGATATGCAGCAGTGTAGGCGTTGCAAAAGCTGTGCTCAGCGCTCTCCAGCCCACTGGACCAGCATGGGGAATATAGGCAAAAGCCCTTAAACACTACGCTCTTCAGTGGAGTCAGACAAACTGAAGATGGGCTGCTGCGTGTTGAATAGTTTTTATAATAGTTTGCATTATTAATAGTTTGAGAGAGATTTATGCATCTTGCACATAACTCTTCCTCGAATTTTCCATTTTATTTCGCTGTGCAAGTAACTAATTGTTTCGGGTTACAAGGAATCACCTGGAAAGCAAAGCTAAATTAGCCACCAAAAATCTGGACATTTTAAGCATGAAAAGACAATACCTCAGCGCGAAGCAACTGCCGTTCCTTTGCAAAGCTCAACGAAGTGATCCCTTGAAGTTCTATTCCATTGCTGGGCTGGAGTACCATGATATCAACTAGCTCCATTTGAATCCGCAAGAAAGCACGCAGTCCGAATAGTCATAGATTGGCGAAAGGTTAAAGCACTTATGCTTGCGAGCGATGATGGGTTCCGTCTACCTGTTCTACCTTCCGAAGAATGGTGAGTTCTCCAAAAACCTATTTTATCTGGTCCCTGTGTCGCCTTTCCTCCATCGCACAACTCGCCGAATATTGAGGTTTTATCTACAGCTACTGGACTCGTGGCGGTCGAACACAGTTCGGTTTGAAAGCTAGTTTTCATCACGCAGTTGTAAAATATGAACGGCAAATGTATTATAATATGCTATATTATATTATTAGAATTATGTATATTATAATATGACAAGCTGCCTGTGGTTTCCTAGAGCACTAGGGCGTCGGTTTCTTTATTCAAAGCGCAAAGAAAACTGTCCTACAAAGCCGGCAACGCATTGGCCATGCCTAGGGTGTTTGAAATGTCCATAGGCGACGGTGATCACTTACCATCAGGCGCTTAAATATGAAAAAAAACTTTTTTTTTGAGCGACAGAAGATATTTCGTACTTATTGATGTTTCATTTTCACGTCTTATTTTAAATTCAAAAAACCGCGTAAAAGTGGATGCACGTGAACAAGGCGATTCAGTAAATGTTCACATTTTTATCTTAAAATTTTATGTTACAAATATGACTGCGTTGTTGGTCGTGTTGGTTGCAAGCGCGACTGCTGATCAGGAGGTCTGGGTTCGATTCCCGGGTCGGGAATTACTACATTTTTCTAATTTAGATTTTCTAGTTAATTGTAGTGTGAGCTTACATATAGAATGTAAAGTTTTGTTGATAATATCTAATAATCTTTTTCATTGATATCTGTTCCGTATCTCGTTACTAATTCCGAAACTGAAATTCGCGGATCATTGATTTTTCTAAATTTATGTTTCAGTCTCAATATTTACACAACTGAAGCAAAAATATTTATAGAACTCGGCGGCTACGTAACGAGGCCGAGACTTGAGATAAATCATTCAGCCAGTGATTTCAGAAATACCACAGCATAGCGGGGATATTAGAATTGTAGGAAATGCAGTTTCGATTCAGTTACACCGCTCGAACGTGAACTGACGATAATTAGATTAATGCTTTGATATCTGTAAACATCAACAGCTATTCGTATCTATTTACATCGACACCTATATACATATATCAATGGCGTACCTACAACATACATACAATAGATAACATTATAATACCGGCTGTATTATGTTGTAGGTTATATCCAATAAGTTTATATACAGTCAATTTCGAAAACAAAGTTTTAACAATTAGGGGTATTGTATTCAAAACATTTTTTTTATTTAGCAATAGTCTCGCGTTTGACTGCTACCCCACCTGATGGGAAGTGAGATGCAGCCTACGATGTAGCACGCTTGCCTAGAAAGTACCTATTCACTCTTGTCATGAATAGTTCCAGGTTGTAGGAATCGGGAAAGACAGAAGCCGACAGGGAATTCCACTCTTTTGCAGTCTGTATCAGAAACGATTTAGCAAACCGTTTCGTTT
>DWTO01004076.1:0-11892 GCA_018244755.1 Jemadia pseudognetus
TTTTAAAACATTATGTGAGCTTATAGTACAATAGAGCTGCTCTACAATTCGGGGAGTCTTACTATTTTAGTTTGTTGTTACAGTTTTTTTGATTTAAAAAAGCGCACGTATAGTTCACCTGTTGTAAGCCTTATGGCTTGAAATAAAAAACAAATAAGTAACATATAATAATAATACTTACAATAATATCTGCTAAACATTTATAATATATATTATTTACAACTGACCTATATTTGAAAAAACTTTATCGAATTTTTGCAATATGAACTCAATATTTTTAAAATATGTAGAGCAAAATTATTATTACCAATCTAATATCCGAAAATTCTATAAGTGACCTACATATTAAAATATGTAGTACGAATTTTGTATCAAACAACACGATTCTGCTACGAATAGCGTGTTAGTATCAATTGAGCTTATTATTAGATACTCACCAGTTTCATCTTTAGCTAGGTATTATATAATGTTAAAATCTAGAGTTGGTGATGCGTCCTGCACTCGGAGTGAACTGTGCTGGGTCGGTATTCTCCGGTCATTATATACCTCCCATCGGGTAGAGCGCTTCTCTGAAAAAGGTATCACGGTCATGCATTTCGATCTGCTGTCTCATAGATAGCGCACTGTCTATCGAAAGGTGATTACATTCAGTTTTTTTTCTTATACCTGTCATCATTCGGTAGGCTCTTTTCTTGATCTTTTGTCTTTTATTTTATATTTATTTTTCAAATAAGGCTCTTTACAGTATTTCGCACAGTCGAGTAGTTTTCTTTATGCGGTTTGTATATTTGTCATGTAGTATCGATACGAACAAGCGCTCTATGATAGAGCTATAGAAAATGCAATAAAAGTGTAATGTTACTATTGTGCGAAAACATGCTACATAGTAACAATTAAGTATCTAAACTTCGTTTTTATTACCCCGTTTATATATAAAAATAATATTGAAAATGTTATATTTAATTGAAGGTAAAATTATATGCATGATTTTCTTTTCTACAGTATTGAGTGTATTAGTTATATGAAGTTCTCTTTAAGTATAGGGGATGAATGGATAAATATAATAGTATTTATCTCAACGAAAGTTCTTGAGTTAGTATGCCATTTCGATATGTATCATACAGTGCATGGTTAACCATAAGTCTAAATCGCTCTACTGTGGAAAGCGGACGTGCGTGGCGACGCGCGTGGTTCTGTAGAGTCGATGAATTTATTTCCAAGCCCGATTTATCAGTTTTAGGTATATATTGTCATAAGTTTTTTTTCATCATATATTTTTTTACTTTCCCTTTAATCATATAAGTCTCTTTCAGTTTGTTAAGCCCAAATAAATGCTATAAAATTAACTCTGTCTTTAACACAATTTAAAATTTTGAACAAATTAATTAATTTATTTTTATCAACCAACATTAGCTGGCGCATAATGTACGTAACATGACACCTGTTATCCCCGAAGAGATTGGCACAGGAATGTACAACACTCCCACGTTTCACCAGTTACGTTTACGTCCCACTATAGAATAGATGGTGAGCCTATTGCTATACACCGGGCACAAATCATGCATATTGTACCTATTTAATAATATCAAATGTAACTTTAATACAGTGTCTTCAAGTAAATTTAACACAAAATTGTGTAATATGCGTAACATAACTGTATATATTATCATTACAATACAATAAGGATCTTAGTGTTCCATCTTTACAATTCAGTACGTGAGATTATAGGATTGTTTTATAGTTCTATCAAGAGTGGATTTATATAAAGCTTTGTGTAAACACTAAGTACTTATCTTTTAGTATTTCGTCATTAGCGTGAAGATACCGTAGAGCATGTTAGAGCGTGCTGTTGAAGAACAGCATCTACTTATAACTAGTCGGTGGACGCAAAGTGATCGATTTTATCCCACCACCTACATCATCATCATCATTACATCTTGTATCAATCTACTGTTTGACACGGGTCTACTCTCAGAATGAAAAGAATTATAAAAGATGCCTAAAATGCATACTTAAATTATTCTAAACAGAAAATGCAGTCGATCCAAATTATTATTTAATGACACACCAGTCCACTTAACGGGGGCCTAAGCATAAGCATACGCCTAAGCGTAGGGGTAAATAGAGGCAGGTAGTATTCCTACTTTTCACCAGTTATGCTATATATTGTGTGAAATAAAGCGTGATTCTGTTGGCAGTCACCGGGATCACATCGAAACTTCGAGCTATGAATGGGAAATTCAAGTTAGCAAAACCAAATAATATATTCGTAGAGTAAATAGAGCCCTTGTTCAACTGCTCATGTCCATTTTACTTTGTTGTTTCTGTCTGTACATAAATAAATAAAACAATGCCGAACCCGGGACCTGTTGTTCTGGAAACGTCCTTGCAACGACCAAACCAACGAGGCAGTTAATTTATTAATAATAAAGTTCTAAATTAAATAAATGACTTCATCGATATTTTAAGACACATAGAAAAATTGCTCTCAATAATCATATCATGAATCGAAAAAAAACATAGCAAAATAAGTAATATACGTGTTGGAAAGGAGACCCGAAGTAGCCCAGAACGGGTAGATAATCATATCTTCTCTTGACCTGAGAGAATCTTCACAAATCCTACAATGAGCATTTTGAATGGATTTTGGGTGATATCCAAATCGCAGAACAACTTCTTGCAGTCTACGGATTGATAAATTGTATTAAAAATGTAATAAAATATTTACGGTATTGCATCTCAAAGTTATTCTTACCTGGGTTAACATTGGGTCAAACTGATAAATTATGGCCTTATCCCTTGGACCCATCTCCATTACTAGAAGAAAAAAATTGTTAATGATAGCGAAGATATTGTTTATTCGTTACATATTTCTTAACTAGAATCTTTTATACTTTTCAGTCGAGATGAGGTACTAAAATGTAGGTACGGGCACTAAACGGATTAAATGAATGATCTAGGTTTTCGAAAATGATTATATTTTGCACATTAAAATGATCTGAATTCTGGTAAATTACCTTTCAAATATTATTGAATAATAGCCCTATCAGTTGCGAGGTTGAATCTCTTACTGCGCGTCTACACATGTAGTGCAAGGTTTTTCGTTTTAAATAAAATTTATGGGAATTTAAATTAAATAGAGCAATTCTAGTACTATAAGATGAAAGAACCCGTATTACTATCATTACACTACATCCCTATGTCTATCATTACACTGACACAATCTGAGGATGTCCATAATGATGACAATGATGAGAGCAAACCGTTTTCCTCTAGTCAAAGGTCACTATCCTGGCTTACTGACTGACTGCCATCTCCGCGTGATGAGTGACAAGGTCATATTATAATATTATGACGTTATTACATTAAATATTCGTCTGATTAAAATGGATTTGGATGAAATTAAAATTTACTTATATTTCAGTATTTTTTGATAGGGCGTGGCGAAGGTATGATAAAGTTTTTCAGGAACTTTCAGGTCCATAATATTTGAATGTGATTGGCTATGAATATATTTTTTATTTGGTTATCTCAAAATATGAGGCTTTCCTGAAATAAACCTTAATAGACCATCTTGATCCAAACACTCAAATCCAAATATAGTAACTACATAACTTATTTACTATAAGTATTTTGATAATTTTACAGTGATAATTTTACATCGAAGTATAACAAACAGTTGCGTGTATCATATATCATATATTTTTCTTGAATGAAAATCGAATCTACGACCGAAGTTTAAGAGAATTACGCGTCTCAAATATGAGCGCTTCGATCGCACATAACAAAGTGTACTACATAGCGGCGGTGCATTGACACTTTCTTGAAATGTGAATATTTCATATCACTAACAACAGCGGTTCCCACAGCGTTTCGTGATTGACCTGAGTGCTGACATTCTAACAATGAAACTCATATCTGTTTAACATACATATTTTCGAAAATTCCTCTTTTATCGTTTTTGTCGTAAGACAATATATTTATTTTTGTTGTATTTTTGTGGTTCGAGTATTCGAGCATGTAGAAAGAATAGCTGATTAACGATTGCGGAAACAGTTATACAGCGCGAATGTTAACAGATGAAAATATCGAAGGTCATGACTCGCCTATCTTGATATAACAGGTCAAATATTGGACACATTGGTCCCCGAGACTGATGTATATTGTATCGTAAGATCTATGAGAATAAAGATGTTTGCCACTCATTGTTCTCTGGTCTCTGTCTATCCCTTAAAGGATGTGCCGTGACTCTATGAGAATACTAGAGGTATAATTTGCTGGATTACAGGTGCGCATACATGTATTAATTTTTAACGGGTTCATTTTACGTTTGGTTGTCTTTAATATCCAGGTATTACTATCTTCAAGTCCTAAATTTTAATACCCCGTGTCTCATGCGTTATTGAATGAATTATTTGTGTAGTTATCGTGTATTTATTATTTGTTATGTTGTGTAATTATTTGTGTATTGTGTGTATTCATTGTGTATTTGTTTCGAAAATATGTATGTTTTGTAAGACAGATTTTTAAGCCGTGGTGTAAATATTATTAGCACAGAGGGTGGTAAATGATCTCTACATTATAGACAGCATTGACAGTCGCTTCTGGGTTACAGAAAGGGGGACTTTACACCTGTTTTATACTCTGCACCTATCTTGACCTATGTATCAAGCCTGCAATTTATTACCTTAGGCCTTATGGTTTACTTGAAGTAATATCTGTATTTTGGCGACAATTTTTAGCGAAAGTACACATTTTTCTTTTTGATTTGTCGTACTCTGAACGATACGGTATAAACTTGCGTAAGACTTTAAGGCTTTAAAATTATCACCCATATTTGAACATTAAGTGAAAAAGTAATGAATGTATCTGTTGTTTAGGCTACTACTATTAAACTTAAGAACTCTACTATTTTGCCCATTACCCCACGCTGGGCATCAGAGTTGAGTTGCATAGTACTTAATAAAACACATCTTTCGTTACTCATCCATCACGGAGTCATGAAGAAATTAAGCCTTATGTTAATACTTGTTTAGTCAATCTATTATATGCCTCTATAGGTATTGTGGTAGCGTCTCTCAGTCCAAGTGGTTGAAATATCTGAGTAGCCGTAATGCACGTTGGGAAACAACGGAGATGTGATTTTATATTATCTATTATGTTATTGTGGGGACAGTAATTACTGACTTGCCGCGGGCAGCACACACGGGCGGATGTTGCGTCGAGCCTAGCGTAGCCTACCTTTGATTAAATGAAACGAAAGCAATATTAACATGCCGTAACTATTTCTATTATTTAATGATATTAATGTGTTTATTTTTCATTGACTGCCTCGTTGGTCGTGTTTGGATAGGATTTTTGTAACTCGATTGTTTTTACATACATGTGAAATACATGTATGTAAAAACAATCGATGAAAGATGAAACAATCGAAAAATGAAATCGATGAAACAAAAGAAATGAAAAAATCGAAGAAAATTAGCACTTCCCGTTACTGGCTGCTGTGGCCGTCGGATGTATTCGAAGCCGTCGTGTATGTAGAGAACAGTATTGAATATAGAAATAGCGGGTCAGGTTTGTAGAAATACAGATATTCGGGACTTTGTGGTATCTGCTTAACTCGCAAGGATCCGAATACAAAAAAGAAGTGAAGTAATTACAATAGGAAAGGTCTCTTGATAATTGGTAAAGAAAGAACGGTGTGGTTGAAGTGTGGTTCTGTAACATTTAAATTTCAGCATTAACACATGTCGAGCTTACGATTTGCAATGTAAATGATGGTGTTATTACGCATCCTTGTAAATATTACCGTGAGTCGGCACCCGGTGTACGTTACAAAAGCATCTTTGCATGCCCGCTTAATATTCCCCCAGCATAGCCGTTTAACGCTAATGTATGAACATTACGCTTCGAAGCAATACGTGAGAGATTGTTAGAAAGGATCACGAATTGCTTTTATAATCTTTGTAATATTGATACAATAATTCATATTTGTGTATATTTAGTAACGGTAAGCTTTTTGTGTAATTTGACATGTTATGGTTGGTTTGATTTTTAGTTATTTCATTGATTTGTATAAAAGTTAAACGTAACATCACGCCTGTAATCCTTGAAGACGTAGGCGTTGGAATGTAGTGCGCTCTCACATAAAGGTAGTATTAAATATCACTTTATATATGAACTTTGAATGAAATATTCAAGGGCAGTGTCAAAATTTTTGAAAGACAGGTTGGCCATAAAACCATTGACGCCGCAAACCAGTATGCTTCAGACCTTTCCTATATGCGAAAATAAGCCCAGTTCAAAAGTGAGTATGAATCATATCGCATCATTAGCCATTCTCAATCCATGATTTTTACTTATAATAATTACATTGAGATCGTGGCATGAGGATGGCAAAGCAGAGCTTCTAGAATCGCCTAAGGCATTAGTACAGAGTACTCGGTCGGCAGTCGCTTCGTAACCACTCGATCAGTTAGGCAGTCAATTTATAATTCGAACAGTCAAGGTCATTTTTTGGAATGACCTATACGTAATTGGTGTAACGTGGGAGTATACGCTCCCATACACCTCTTCGGAAAGATACTTGAATTATTCTTGATATCAAGTGCCATTGTAAATTGGCTTCTTATCCCTAGACATTCAAATGTTTTAATTAATTGAATGATATATATACAGTATTGTATAAAAGTATTTGTATTCATCGAAACTAATATTTGTTTTGTGAAGATCGTAAAAGATCGTAAAAAGCACAAGTACATGTTTTCCACGCAATGAATGCAACAATTCTCGCCCGTGTGTTTCCAAAACTCAACGTGAGAAATCTTGGATGATTTTGAAATAATTTTTTTATGCATTTATAAAGCAGTTATTGTGAGTTAGTTGCAGTTAAAAGGGTATGTGATTTAGTTACGTTGTCTCGGCGAGTTGACCGTTCGACACCCCCTTTATTAACAATCGATGTGAACTTATTGTGATGTGAATTAATATTAGGCGTTCGTTTTATGTATTCGACATTCTGTCGTTTCAGGTTGATTTTTCGTTTTATTTAAATAACCTTAAAACCAATAATAATTATGTTACAAAAAATTGTCCTTAAACAAAAATACCTAAGTTATAAATTTGTGTAGTTACGGATATACAAAAAAATCCCTTCCATATTTTTTTATTTGTATTTTTACGGACGTATCGAATATTAAGGTCGTAGGCACGACTGTCGCTACTTAAGTTGTATTAATACTTATTTCTAGACAAAGAGGGCAGCACGTAGGACGCTCGTAGTGATGACTGGAGAACTGTGAGGTAACGTGACTATTGGACACGCCCTTTTAGAAACGAAGTGAACTTTACAGTTCAATGGAGGACTTCAGATTGATTACGGAACATTTAGCTCGCGGGCAAGTTCTCAAGTAGTTCAAAAAATCAATATGCTAACGGCGACAACGCTTAACTGTTAACACATACAACTATCTAACAATCGCAACAGACCTTAGAAGCCTTCTAACGTACGGAAGAAAAACTAAAAATGAGCAGAAATCGTTCATTTTACTTATATTGTACCTTGTAAGGGTCTGTTTTAAACATATTGTACGTCCCCATTAAACGAGTAGTAAAACAAAACGACCGGAAATGAGCAAAATCAGGCTTTTAAGGAAAAATATGTTGCAGGTAACATTGTTCTTTATTACGTCAACAGTGCAAGCATCCGCAGTCCATCGCAAACAGAAACAGAACGATACACAGAATTCTGCTGAACCACAGAACAAGATAGAGTCTTTGTATTTTAATAAATAAATCCTAAGAATTGCCTTTGTAAAATTATAATACATATGACTCAGACCCCAGAACGGTACAGTTTATTTTCCTTAGAAAGTTTTTTCAGTATATCTGTAACTGAAAATGGTTCTTTATTGTTTATTTATTTGCACCATAATTTAATGCTATAACTATGTATAAAGACTATACAAAAGAAGCAGTAATGATTAATGGCTTTCTCTTCTAGTTTCTCTCTTCTAGTCTAGGCCTTTTGTGCTGGTGAGAAGTTAATTGTAGGCCTTAGGAATCGTATCTTTGTCATGTATATGTAATAAATTATCACATATGGACAATATATCAAATTATTTCTAGTATATAAAATTTGAACGATACTTACCATTACATTCAACTCTATGTAGAGTAAAAAAAAGCTCATAAAAATTGTTAATTTTCATTCGTAGCAATAAAATAGCAATACACACATACGAGGTATAGGTACATAATTGTAAACACACACACACATACAACACATATATAATTACATATTAAAATATAACCTGGATACAAGAGCAGTTGCCAAAGACTCTCTCACGAAGTTACTAGTGTTTGTTTAATTCTAGACGTCAGACAACTGATTTACATAATGTTACAGACACCGCGTAATACTCTATTATCTTATATGCTGCCTCGTTGGTCGTGTTGCTAGCAAGCGCGACTGCCCGTCGGTAGGTTCTGGGTTCAAATCCCGGGTTGGGAATTACAGCACACCATTTTTAAAAGAAGTTTAAGTTTTTTTTATTTCCAACTACAATAATTAGCCAAACCTTCGTGAGATTATCTGCAACTATCTTATCATCATCATCAGCCTATTTCAGTCCACTGCTGGACATAGGCCTTCCCAAAAGAGTGCCACCGCGCCTGTCCTCGGCTTATATTTTTGCTCTTACATTTTTCTTAATGTTCTCTTAGACATTGAAGTCTTTCTATGGATAGTTAGTCAGCGTAGCAGAATATAATTTTAGCTCATATTTTTTATAGGAAAAATATCTTAAACGGAACAACGCACGACGTTCCAGACTAGAAAGACGAGAGTGATATAATTTTCAATACCGCTCTTTATAGGTATCAAAGAAAAATGATTCTACCCATATCATTCAATATGTCACTCACACTCATTCAATATGTCTATCTGTATTCTATGTACGTATTTTTTTTCATTCCACCTTATGCATTAGAAACTACATAGACAGAAGGAGACAGAATGAAGGGTACCTAAAGACAACGGTTGAGCGTTTATGAGTATCTAGGCAGGTATAATATGAGTTTCTGATTGCCTAATATACAGCCGCGAGCGGTGAGCCGCACTCGTCACTGTGAATGTAAGCAATGATCATGACTCGTGTTCTTGCGACTTGTTATAACGTTTTGTACTCGAAGGGAATGCGATTCGTTTATTATAGTGTGAAATAGGATGGGTTGCGCGGAATAACATTTTACACCCAGCGGAGTGTAGATGCCATTCTAATAGAAGAATTGATTTTAAAATTATGGAATTTTATTATTATTATCAGTCCAGGCCCTTACTGGGTAGGTAGAAAGGACTGAGGGCTAAATAAGTTTTTTCTTACAGACCTGACGAGTTCCATTGATTACTTTTTTGGTTAATGTTTGTTACAGATTAATTCATTCATGTTACATAGTTACAATTTACATCGTAATATACATTTAGGTATAGATACCGTTTATTAACAAAAAATTGTTCTATTTGATTTTATATTCAATTGATGGTAAAGAAATTAAAACTAGGGGCATATCCACTAATTGCAAACATGCAATAAAAAATATTTTTCTTCCTTTTGTACGATTCCCAGCAAATTACATTGAACGGTATATTTTGCTTATTATCCTTTACTAGAATGATAATAATAGGTACAGATCATAAGAAATATATGCACATATATAATACAAATGCGCATTAAATATTTGAACGCTAATTTTGAAATAATCATTACATTACGATATTATTTGTTATTTCCAAGTAATAGGTTAATAAAGTCGTTAGTAAGAAATCATCATCATTAGGTATATTAATCAACATTGACTGTTTGACCATTCTGTTGCACACGGGTCTCCTCTCCCAACGAGAAGGGCGCAAAATTATTAAGATGCAAAATTTAAAAACCCTCATTACCTTTATAATCCCCGAAGAGGTAGGCGGAGGAGCGTATTACACTCTCACGTTTCACCAGTTACATTTACGACCAACTATGGAGTAGGTAATGACTATTGTCATACACCGGGTACATATCCAGATTCCGAGTCTCTACTAAAACATGTAAGCTAGAGACCAACCGTGTCCGACCCGGGAATTGAATCCAGGACCTCAGTCGCGCTGGCAACCAACACGACCAACGGAGCAGTCAAGATATAAGTCAAGTACACAAAATATAAAATAATCACGATAAGTGGAACGATTAAAATGTTGATGATGATTTTAATGATGTTTCCGCACGTACATATTCCGATGCCGCTAACGCGACCACTATCGATCATAATCACCATATTTGTTAATACGCGTCATACATCTGACGTAAGGTTAATATGAAAGCATTAAGCATGAAAATGAATCAATATGCATAAAATTGTTTAATCCAATGATGTCATTAATCATTAATGATTGCTAACAACGTTAACATGTTTCGTTCTCAGAGTTACATCGCGAATGCAGTCCATGCGAAGGACTCTAAGAATTGTTAAACTTGTATTCTATTATCGAGAGAGTATCGGCTGCCAAATTTATTTATCCTTACAGAACTAATTTAAGTCATATATTCATCAGTCTCTTCGTATAAGCAAAGCAATCGTGAAGATTTTCGAGTCACTGAGCAGCAATGATATAGCTTATTTGATCAAAGCAACCTCAGCAAGGTGAACTTCGGCATTTGCAACCTTAAATGAGTTTCCGAAAGAAATTCATTAAAATAAATTTACATAAAGTTATTTTACAAACATTATAATACACTAAATACTAAATTGTAACGATCTTCCGGTGATAAGTAATTCTGAATACAGTGCTGTATCTTAGTGTGTTTAAAATAATCGTAGGCAGTAGTACCAAAACAAATATAATAAATGTCAGGCAAAAGATTAGGTAACTGACATGAAACATCACGGCGCGTAAGTCATATACATAACTGATATATTCATTCATTTATTTATTGATTCATTCATGTATTCATTGATTCATTCAACAATTAATTTATATTTCGTTGTAATCCACGATTTCGTTTGCGCATCAATCTCAATAATTTGATTGTTTTTTTAATACCTTATTTTAGTCATAATTTAAAATTTGTATACGAAATAGTTACTAAGAGAAATATATATTCTAAGTTTCCTGTCACAGAGTTCAAGCTATTTATATACAGATCCTAATGAAAAGCCGTTTACCCGTTTTGAAAAAAATATTATCGATATCAATATTATCAATACGTAATTTAATGCCATCCTATTTCTATGATAGCCTTGACTCTACCATAACACCAAAAATAATAGAGTCAATCAACAACCTTTTCGCGTACCTTTACTGTGTTATGTAGTACTTCACACATTTTGATATACAATTCTAATCTCTGTAGAGATAAGAGAACCTCGGTATCGCACGAACTTGTAACCGTAAGAGGAATTTCCAATCGACACTTGATCCGATGACCCTCAGCCTTGCGCCGTGTCATAATAGTTTGACTCTTCTATCTGTCTCACCGCGAACAGGTTAGCGATCGGCGATAAAAGTTCTCTATAACCTGCCAACCTACTCTTGATTAACGTGACTGCTTATAATCTTAATTCTCCTCATTACGAAAATAAAAAAAAACCAGAGTAATTTTTGACTTTGAGTGCCTCGTTGGTTGTGTTGGTTGCAAGCACGACTGTGGATACAGCGGTTCTGGATTCAAAACCCGAATCGGGCACAACTGGATTTTTCCCACTTATATTTTCTAGTAATCTGGATATGTGCCCGGTGTATGGCAATAAGTTCACCACCTATTCCACAGTGGGGCGTAAACTTAACTGGCGAAACATGGGAGTGCACTATACTCTCCTGCTTACCTCTTCGGGGATTACAGGCGTGATGTT
>DWTO01004077.1:0-11892 GCA_018244755.1 Jemadia pseudognetus
TGATAAACAGTAGAGGTGATCATATTTTTTATTATTATTCCTATGACATTGATAGAAATATCGTAAATATTTTTTCTATTTATTACATATTTTACATACATTGTACATAAATATTAGCTTTCTTCAATTATTCTCTACAATACCAAATCTCATTCGTCGGTGCGTGCAATATTCAGAAAAAGGACAACAAAGATTTCTCTTCATACATAACCATTGATATTTCTATAAACAAATGAAAATATGAATATATAATACATTCAGTTGATTACTAATTAATTGAATGTATTATATGATCGTATATTATTTCCCCATGTTTCCCTTTATATCGTACCCGATGCCGATCTTCGTACGTTAAATACACCTTAACAAAGCGTGGTACGGCGAATTTTGCTGAAAATAAATAACTCACAGGTGAAAGAGATCAACTCTTACTTCCTAGTATTTATTGTCCCCTGGTAACATCGAAACTTAAACATCGCTAACAAGAACATTTGATACAGCAATATTGACTTTACATCGCTAGAAATTGAGTTGAAATTACTACAATGTAGTTTTAAATCTTGCGATACCGTTTGAATTTCAAGAGTGCTATTTAGGTTCAGAAGAAATATGTCTAGGTGGTTGTAATAGCAGCAGCCACGGCAATGGTCAGCCGGTTAAATATTATCTAGACGGGAAAATTTACGATAAAGCAACTTCGTGTAAGCGCCGGTAATTTGGTAGTTCAAGCTCCCAATTATCGTAATAAATTTTATACAAACAATACCAACAAAATATCAGCATTTACTTAACATAACACAGAGGAATCGGTTGTATTAATGCAATAAATTTTTTTATTAATAAATTTTATTAATTTTGTTTTTTGGTGTACCCACATATTATTAGCCGAACCCAGCAAGTTTGCTACGAAAGTACTAGGCGAACATAGGGAAGCGGTGTTCGCCTAATATCGTGGGACCGCGTCGAGATGTGAAGTCGGCTCGTCAAAGCACTCCGCGGGTGATTTAGCGTGCATTGTTGGTAAATGCAACAGGGTTATCAACTTATCAAATTTATCTATATATCAATCTAACTGCGTGGTACAAACATAATCTCTCTTATATTTTGAATAGTCACATGTCAGGTAGAAAAAACAGTTCATTTGCGTAATTTGTTTCAAACATGTATACATAACAAGGTTTTTTATTCCAGTGAGTACAATACTATTCTACCATACTAACTTACATGATTACCATAATTGCTAAATATAACATTTTGGGAACAAACAACACAATAAATATCTGTAATCATTCTATTACTCGTAGTTTGTTAGGACTGGCTGGCTTATTTCATACAGTACCCGTGTCGGGGTTCCATATTCGATTCCTAGTGTCGTAACTTTCAATTGCCATGACTGCATGACGAATTAAAAAAAAAGTGTTACATCCCTAATGTCACATATTTGAGGCCGTCAAAAATACATAATCAAGATTTAAAAAAAGAATCCCGCTGCTCAAAACATTACAAACGAATCATTAACGAGCTGATAATAACCGCTTTTTATTCCAACCCTGGCTGCATGTGCCTCCCCCGCGGCTCACACGTGGCGGCTGCATGCGGACCGCGGCGCGTCATGTGTCACTTCAACTGACGGTTTATAGGCTTGTGAATGTGTCGCGCAACCCCTTTTACATTTTGTAGCGGAATAATATTGTTATAGAACTAAGTCAGTAGTTATTTACATGTGATGTGAGTCCGCGAAGAGACATCTTTGAGGCCCTTTTAAACGATTTTTTAAATCAAAATTATAAAATAGTCAACAAGAAAAATGTAAAAATTCACATTCAGATACACAAATAGATAGATCGTGCTCAATCAGTAACACAGGCAGAGTAGGGATTTATAGTTATACGTTTGGACATGAACCTTTCTAACGCTAATGAGGTCAGACACTTGCTAATGGGGGAATTGGAATTCCAAAAACTTGGCGTGAGCGTTTGAAAAGAGGGATAGAGTTAGAAGGAGTACGTAGTAGGTGCGTTTTTGAGTATATTGTTATTTGGCTATTTACCTAGGACCCTGGAGAGACGTAAAGATTTATTCAAACTTAAAGGTATTTGTAATTTGTACAGCAACAGGCTCACCACCTATTCTTTAGTAAGACTTCAGAGCAACTGGTGAAATGTGGGGTGAGCTACGCTCCTCTGCCTACCTCGTCGGGGATCATAGACGTGATGTTACGTCAAAAATATTTATGAAGTCCCACTACTAGTAGGTACCTAAGTGGGAAGCTCCAGTCATATATGAATAGTTCGTACACATAAGCATGAAACACGCGGATGTAACCGGCGTACATTCGCGCGTTAACGACAAACCCATATAACTTTACTAGCTCTAAACGCATTTAGCAGCAGAAATAGTTTTGGAGCTTCAGTTGGAAATCGCAGCGACAGATTCTCGGAAACGTGTTACGGTAACGCTTGTAATTTTTATTCATATTTCATATTATGTAAGATGTAGCTTTATGTCTGTTTTGCAGAAACTATTTTGCAGGTTGATTGTAATGATTCGTGAATATTACATCTCAGTGACTTAGGAGCGTCATCCAAATATTAAGTGCTTCAATATTAGGTATATTAACTACAATATTGTTGTACGCGTGGTTTACATGGCGTAAAGAGATAGATATAAGATTAATTAATTTATTTAATAATTCTTTACTTATTCTACACCAAAAAATTAACTTGATATTTTGTGAGATTTTCTATCAGTTAGGCTGCCGCTGTAACAGAAAACTCATATTCAAGTTCAAAAATTCTTTAGACATTTTAGATAAGAAACAGCAAGAATTTAAACTTAATTCATTCTTATGAGTAAATTTAAATCTAAAATTCTAATGACTATTATATTTAATGAACACGTCGACCCACTGAATCTTTAGTATTGGCTAGTTTTTTTCTATAAACAAAAAAGTCGTTGCTCTCGAGTCCCACGCATTACCACCCCGCTGTAATGACGTAACACTACTCATCGTTAAACCAATACTTTCACCGAGACAAGGAACCGTTCGGTAACAACAAATGTTGTTAATTTAAAATCATTCATTAACAAGACAACCTTGACCGATTTAATGAACGAGTTGATTACGTGCCACAGGTTCGTCGCACCTGATCGTGTAAAGACAGTGGTCTTTTCGTAGTGAGTGAAGAACGAATTAAATTCTAAATACTTACACATTACTAAAAAATGCTTACGTAACCTTAAATTATGTTAGCATGAAAAAAATACTAAATAAACATTAATAAACTTTATTAATTAAATTGTTTTTTTTTTGAATATATTTCAATTAAATTAAACTAAACCGAAATGCATTGAATTAATCATTTAACAGAAAATATAATTAGACAAAGGGAAATATTTAAATTGGTCAAATTAGAAAAATAGGTAGTACCTACGGTATTACTATTATGAGTCAGCTTGTGAAAACCATATTAAATTTTAAACTACACATTATTAGATATAATACAAGAGAGTAACGACAATATTATAATGCAGTCGTTCATAGTCACAGATAAACGAATAAAATTTTACAATATGGTTATCGTCCGCCGTGCAGCATACAGAATTAAGTGCAATGACATCAACGGAAACCCAGCGTTGGAATACGCGCCACTTTACATGTTCTAGTCATTTCAAACATCGAACGACATTCGTAAAAAAACAATTTCGTATTATTATTTGTTTATTCATTTGAAAATATACTCTATACTTTATACACTGTCTAATAACAAGACTAGTGAAATACAACAGAAAAACAAATTATCACGGCAGTGTCAGAAAAAAAAACGAATTTTTTTAAAAGCTAACTTTTTAAGTGGTTTTTGTACATTAATCATGTGTCATGTCATTTATAATTAAGTGTTGATCGATACCGTATGATTGTAAGATAACAATAAAATGTGTGGATAATTGACTAATTTTAAATTTCGTCGTAATATACATAATTTGCTTAAAAGTACTCTCTTTTTACTGATACTTATAGTCAGAATGCTTTGGTACGCTACTAAATACTACAGCTGCAGACTACAGCTAATACCGAATATTCATACAACTTTCACACTTACCAGAAGTGATGTTATTAAGAATACATTCTTACTAATATACAATAACTGGTAGTGAAATAAGGTATCGCAGTATCGCACTCATAAAAACGGCACGCATTAAAACAATACTGGGTGTAGGAGATTCAATGAACAATCCAACATTATCACAAAAGGACTATTAATAACTTACGTTATCACTGTTAGCGGACGCGCGTACAAGTGTATAAAGAATATACATATATATCTAATAGGTTGATGAAAAATCAGCTGAGCTCGCTCCTGACGACGTGAACAAAATGGACATAGACAATCTAGACTGAACTTTATATTTTTAATGTGTAATTTTTTTACAACTAACTTAATACGTTGGGTACAAAATTTAAACTAACCAAGTAACCAATATAAAACGGAATACATTAATATTTGCAGATACCTGCGACTTTATATGCACTGTTTATGATATTAACATTATATTTTGTGTACTGAAACGAAAATGTAAAAAATATATTGAAGACGAATATTTACTTTGATAATTTCAAATAATCATAAAAAATTGTACTTTCTTAAAACGTCAGTAACTTAACATTAAACAAAGAAACCGTAATAATATTTATTTAAAATGCGGTCCAAGAAGTAAAACTAAAAAATACATCGAAATGTATCAGGTAGTTTTTGGGTGACGCGCACACAACGATAGAGTTCTATCACTTTATTTATAGAGATAAGTTTGTAGGAACTTTATGATTTTAAGTTATGTATATGTAACATTACGCCTGTAATCCCCGAAGAGGTAGGAAGAGGAGTGTAGTACACTCCCAGGTGTCACCAGTTACGTTTACGTCCCACTATGAAATCGGTGGTGAGCCTAATGCCGTACACCGGGCACATTTCTAAACTCCACGCCACAACTAGAAAATCTGAATTAGAAAAATCCAAAAGTGCCCGACCCGGCATTTGAACCCAGGTCCTCCCAAAGAAGCCTGTGGACTAGCCTCAGTTCATAGCACACCCACCAAAACTTGAATAAAGCTTGAATATAACATTAGACAAATTGATATTTAACACCAAAAATTATCATAGTTATATTGTTAAGGTCCTTTTTTTCATACCTATATATCTAATTTTCGAACTCAGTTCACAGAATTAATTTCGGACTTTTACTACCAACTTTTTTCGATATGCGACGCAACTGTGGCTCTACCGAGAACCGATCCGAGGAAACCTTTGATTCAACATTTCAGCTTAAAGCGAACTTGATTATGGATATCCGGCAGGCACATGGAAGATTTTTCTCTGAATTTCAATGGTGTTGCATAATTAAACTAAGCTTGTAACCCAAAATATTAACGTCGTTTCGTTAAAACAACGATCAATAGATGTTGGAAATGTTAAGTCGTCTGGTTAATTTCTACATTTGAATATAATGTATGTATCATGCAAAATATAAATAGGTCACCATTGAAAAAAAGTATGGTTCATAATTGTTAAATTATAATCTTTATCTTTTAAATTACTGTACATCTTACTTGTTTTTGTTGAACAGAAATCTATATGACAAGTAAAAGACATTAGATTGTGTAGTGTGTGAAGTGCCTAATAGTCTGTATTACGCCTAATAGTTGGGTCTAGATCTTAAATTTGAAACCTAACTCGCCGTTCCTGCAACTACCAGGAGGACATAAATGCCAGGCGATTATAAGCACTAGACACTAAGCTCGCCGCAGCCCTACCTACCCGTGTGTAACATTACACAACATTCTAACAAGTTCGTAACATATCATAGTGAATTTTATTTAAATAAACTTTCCTCGTGCAGACGTCAATGAATGTCTGTCAATTGTGGCTAGCTCCCACGGTACATATTTCTAAACTAACCAATTACGTCCACAGACGAAGCGTCTAAGCTATAGAACTTTTGTTCTATTTCATTTCGCTTAGAACCGTATGAGTGTGTTACGCAAGCTGCTCGTTTAGTGATGTATTGTTTTACGACAGAATGCCCTAATTTCGGCAAATGACGGACCGAATGCTGTTGGATTATGACGAATCGACACCAATTTTGTAATGAGTCTTCGCCTATTTCTGTTTTCCGCGTGTAAACATTTCTTTAAGTGCACACGATTTCAGCTTAAGACAAGTTATTTGTACATATCGTTATGCTAGAAGTATGTATGAGTATATGGTTTTTTTTTTACAAATCGCTGTCTATTTGCATAAGTACTGCCAGACAACAGTATTTGACCAAAAAAAATATTTTACCCCCGTTGTTAAGAAATTGGTGTACTGTTGGCAAAATTCGCGAGCAATTTGACCGGCAAGAATCAAATAAAAATTTACCGAACGGGATAGCGGTACAAAAAAACGACCAGAAAAGTGAATTTCAAAGAAATCCCGTGCGCACTCCTAACGCTACTGTTCGCAAAAAAATGCACAAACGCGCCGCGGCCGACGGAAACTGCGCTCTGTCCCGGCGACACAGATTTGGAACTGCGGCGATTACTTAAACCGGACTTTTATGTCCTTATCTAAATCTTTTAACCGTTTAATTATACGCCCGGCTCCTTGCCACAAAACCGGGCAATGAATTTATGCATGAACTGCCCGGGGAATGTCTACTGGAAGAGACGGGACGCGCGGGATAAAAGGAACAATAGTCTTAGTTTTAATCTCGCCTTCTCCTTTTTTTTCGCGTCCTCAGGATCCAGTTCGTGTGCGGCGGTGCCTAAGCCCTCATCCCCTCCCCTGCACGTGCCCTCTTTTCACCGCGCGCACATGAGCGACTCGCGCGCAAATTTGCGTGCTTTTTTTCGTTCCAGGCATTTTCTTTGTGCTTTTTATATTATACATATTATAGAGTCGACGATGTATGAAAAGATCACGCGAAGACTTGAGCTTTCTGAAATAACATCCATAAACCCTACGTAAATAATACACAGTATAGGATTCAATTCTTCGGTTGATTTGTTAAATTGATTTATAAAATGTAATTTTTTAATGTAAGTTAATTATTTATTTACATAATACCCTTGACAAAACGAAATCAGTACTTAAGTCAAATGACAGACAGAATTGAAAATAAGGACACATAAAAAAAATTAATAAGAAAGTAATAAATAAGAATATAATTAATCGTTATATTAATTATTATATATTTTAACGTAACATCACGCCTGTTATCCCCGAAGAGGTGAGCAGAGGAGTGTAGTACACTCCCACGTTTCACCGGTTACATTTACGTCCCACTAAGGAATAGGTGGTGAATTATATATTTCAATACTTCAAAGGTAAGGTACATACATAACGACTTTAAAAAGGTTTACTTTAATTCGCCTAGTGCTTTAATAACTGCAATAAGTATGATCAAACAAAACGCCTCATGTTCCGACAGTTATTATTAATGGGATAATATTAATAAAAAATGTATTAAACATCCTTCATTATCAGAAACTATATATGAATAAAATGTTTACTTAAAAATACTATTGTTACTTTTTAAAAATAGATTAGCAATTTTTTTTTTAAATATCAATTTTGAACTCTATTGCCGTATTTATTAGCACACTATGTCTACTCAGAAGTTCTTCACTGTAATATTTATATAAAAATTAAAAACCATCACCTATCTATCTAACTTCAGTAAGAACAGACTTATAATATTCATCATAAAATGTTTTCTCAGTATACCCAAATTGCACGTAGTTTCACCCTCTACATTGCAATATAACGTAACTGGTGAAACGTGGGAGTCCACTACACTCCTCTGCCTACCTCTACAAGGATTACAGGCGTGATGTTCCACGTAATTTGGAAGATGATAATTATAACCCTATGTCCAAGGTAAGATTGGTACGAATTTCGAGTAAATAAAAAAAGCATAGACTGGTGCTTTGTATGTATTTACGAAGTACATTGTATGTATTTACGAAAGCAGCAGAATATAAGTTACACAACATTCACTATCATATAAAAGGTTTGTTAATTCAATTTTCATTTTATTGCAATTTGAAAATAACGCAGTAAAATTCATTTCTAAAATGAATAAGGAAATTTAAAATGTTAAGTATCAGTAAGTTCGTATGACTTACACCGAATAGCTTAGAATTGAAACGTTTAGAAATTGTCGGAGCAAGTGCGATAATTTATAAAGAAATTATGTAAATTGTCTGGACATAAATTGTTATGAGCATTTAAAGTGTAGTATTGTTAGTAAATAATCGTTGGTTAATATATAACGAAAGTAAACAATACCTTAAGCTAGATATCCCCATATCTACAGCGGCATACCCGAAAATCGTCTATAAATCCGCAATAATAAAATAAATAAAAACACAGCCACACCACAGACGCAGGCACAGTTCAGTTTGAAGAGAAAAAAAGTTCGAATATGGAATCGAATTGTGAATTTAAATTTCCCGCACAAACGCGGCGTCGAATCGTGTAGGCACGGTTCGCGCAGGCGCGCCGACTGGTAGCCGATAAGTCGACTGACGGAGTTCGTTCGGTCCGCAGCCTCGAGCGCACGCTCCGCACGCGGCCGCGCTCCACGCCCCACCATTCCATTGATGAAAACGACTCAATGAGCGAGCTTTTCGCGTCGCCGCCAGCTCTTCGCCTGAACTCGACAACTTTTTCAATACCTCACTCATGTATTCAATTTTCTTTCCGTTTCTTGCGTTTCGGCTGGCTTTAGAAACACTTTGTATTCATAGAGGCGAAGAATATTGCACGTGAAAGCGTCGTTTCCGTTGGTTATTATGTGTCGATGCGCTGACCTCTTTTTTAAAGTGGGCGCAAACTTTTTCATATCTTAAATGTTGAATTAGACGCTATAAACTCTCCAAGCGCTGTTCCGGGCTAAGATGAAGAGCAGGTTAACGTAATTCACACGCCTTAGAGATCTTCTTCTTCGTCGAGTCGATAGGTGATTATGAGTGATCAACTATCGTGGTGAAAGGATTGAACTCAATGTCCAGGGTGCGCCGGACAGTATACGAGTATGTTCGTACTTAACAGATATAGTGGCTCCCTTCACGAACCCTGTTAACGCCTTAACGATCATTGCGGAAACACTTAAGCAAATTTTTTCAGGGTGTTCTTCACCGTTACAGTAAGTGATATATAGTTTGAAATTGGCGCGTATCAGGGTTTGAACGCAGGAACAACAGAGTGCAAGGACTATATGTATGTATATGTATGAGACTATGTATATGTATAAGACAGACTGTCACTGTTATTATCAGAAATAAACAATTACCATAATATTATTAAACACCTGGTACCAAGTTAGCGTACCTGATTTAACATTTTCGTTTTTGAAAGTATTAAAGGTAAGGCCTAGAGAATAATAAATGCTCATATAATGCTATATTGCTCCGAAGGCGTAGACAGAGGGGTGTAGTACCCACCCAGTTTTCACCAGTTATGTCATACTTCCCATGGCACAGTGTCTAAGCCTATTGGCAAGGCTCAGACAAAAATCCTACATCCACTACTTAACTGGGAGTGTCAAGTTAGAAAAGTAAAATGTAATATTGATGGTGAATTTTTTACTGTGACAAAAAAGACGCGTCGTGTGTTATAACGATACGTATCACTTACATCCGTATTATATCATACATTGAAATAATTATTTATCGGACTGACAGCGTTTAAAATGTTTCCTAGTGATAATGATACGTTTTAACCGTGTTGTGAATAATGTAACAATTTGCGATGTAGCGGCTGATCTATTTTTATATAATAGTCGTTTTTATATGATCACGACTGGCCCCTTGTAAACAGACAACCTACTATATATTTAAATCCTAACAGACCCGAAGCGTTTCGTCTACATTCATCGCTATCTTACACATACGCCGCTTTCCGAGGCGTATTATATAATTTAAATACCGAACATTGTCTGTCTGCCTTGCCGCCCTTGTCAATCTTACTTCATCGCACCACTCAAATAACATTTCATCCACATCAACGGGACTCAAGTATTCCCCAAGATATGATATGTCCGTTTTTCCACTGCTTGAAAAATTTGGAATAGTTACCATCTGAAATTTTCCCTAAACACTATGACATTAGGTTTTTCAAGATAGGCGCAAAGACGGCTCTCGTTCAAAGCCAACAACGGTTATGACTCATCCGGTGTTACTAATGTTCAAAGACGATGGCGTCCACATATCGCCGGGATTATTATATATAAAAAAAATTCAAAACTTACAGATCGTCTACACATGTTAAATGTAAGGAAGACAGATCAAATATTGGCAAAGACCCGTAGCTGATTTAATGTTAATTCTACGTTGAGTTGGAGACTAGTCACTTACTTGGTATCTTAATTTCATTTCTTGTGTCTTATCAGTCGCTGACTGGCAACAATGGCTAAAAATGGACGTATCTACGAGGTCAAAGAGGCATGGCGAAATCTAAGCAACTAGGAGAGCAACGGTCGCTAATTCATTCATACGTTACAATGTATGTAACACGCGCTGCTGACATTGAAAATAAATTGAATTCATTACACACGGACCTGCTGCGATTAGATAGGTAGATCTAATTCAAATATAGATATGCTCTCTTCCCAGCCCGCAAGGGACTTGGCGTGAAGATATGTATGTATGTACCATTATCCAGGATAATACTGATACTTATTAGTAATAGAGGGCATGTCCCCCCCCTCCAAATTTGATTCACCTGCTTTTTATCTAAATTTTTATCATAATTATCGTCAACAGCCTATGTAAGTCTGCCGGCCATAGATCTCCTCTGAATATTGCATCCACTGAATATCCCCTTGTCCATATTTCCTACGCTGGGCTAGCGGAATGGGGAGCCCAGGGCATGCTTTCTCGCACCGCCTACGCCGCTGCCCGTAGGCTTACCCAGGCAGACCACGTCATTCGGCGATCTGCCAAGGCCGGGTTCACTCACCTCTGACTACACCCTGGTATCCTCGGTGTGGTCGCCTTCTTCTTCCTCCATCTCGACGCGGATACATTTTTATTTAAATCAAATCTTTTTAAAATGAGACTCAATTGAGCTTATTATCAGGTTTTTTTAAAAAATGGCCTGAAGATTACTAATCCGTGAGGTCCTGGACTTAAATCCTAACGCGTAAATTTTTAAAATATACGCTTTTAAAGTTTACCAATGCTCATATGGCCAGAACTCCCTTAACTTTCTCATTCTAACAGGATACACGTTTCCAACAGTAGGATGAGAGTAAGATTGCCGACAATGATGAAGTGATTAAAACAAAATATAAGACCATGAACTATTCAAAATTGCCAAATGTCACGACGCATGGAGCGCGGATCCTTAGATTGAAATTTTATTTTATTGATAGGTACAATAAATGTTTTATCTATACTGTTAAGTTCAGTTGTGCACCTTTTAAAGCAGACAATTTTTTAGCTTTACATAGAAAAGTTCCGGAGACGACATCCGGTTGTGAGATTTCGCAACATGCTCTTATCTAGGCGAGTCTAGGCGCGGAAGCATCGTTTTGCGCAACGCTCTTATTCCGCGTGGGCGCGGTATCGTCCATCCTGTCCAGTACCTACACTATAGTTTGATAAAAAATAAATAAATAATAAAACGTGCTTTAGAACGCATTTGATATTTAAACTTGACTTTGATTTGACTGCCTCGTTGATCGTGTTGGTTGCAAGCGCGACTGCCGAACAATAGGTCCTGGATTCAAATCCCTGGTTGAACACTATTAGATTTTTCTAACTTAGATTTTCCAGTAGTGGCTCGGAGTCTGGAAATCTGCTCCTGGATTCAAATCCCTGGTTGAACACTATTAGATTTTTCTAAC
>DWTO01004078.1:0-11891 GCA_018244755.1 Jemadia pseudognetus
GTGTACATGCATCTTTAGTAATCCCTCACGTAAATAAATATATAAGCTTTATAATTAAATAATCAAAAACTCGTATGCAAGTTGACCAAGAACGGACAGTGTAATTGAATTGTATTATAATTATATTCGTAATAAAACCTATTATATATATTGTTGCATTTAAGATAACTTTATCCATGTCTAACTGTCACTGAATATCAACAAGAACTGTCAGCGACTGTACCAAAAAGATAGGAATGTTTACGGACATTAACACGAGACCGTCCTACGTGACACGTGACGCGAGTCAGTTGTGTCTGCAGGGAAACGCGTGTCTGCGTACCGATCACTCACCTAGTGGCTATGCGTTCAAAGGGAATGCCAAATTTTAGTTTATGGCGTAAATCGATATCAAACGCAGTATATCTATAAAAATATTCAGAATTACAAATCAGAAACTATTTAAAGTTCTCATATACATATATTTCTCTATGTGGCAATGCTCTTTCAGTTTGCATAGTGTGGTAGCCAAACGCGAAGATTAGCAGTAAATCATATTTGTGATAATAGCTTTTAAATTAATGCAATTTTGTACTACCTGAATTGAAATTATAAATATATTATATAAATCACTTAAGGAGCCATTTAAACAAAAATAAGTAGCTTTGGAAAATAAACTGTACCAACGATTAATTCTGATTGCTCTTTTTTTACTAAATGCTAATAAAGAAATATTACAACACTTTAATTAACAACTAAATTAGGCTATCCAACCTAGACTGTGATATAAAATTCGAAGAAATAACCTCACGAAAACAAAGGTCAGAGTTAAGGTGAAAAATATATATGTGCGGGTATTATTACAACAGGCTATTATAATAAAATAGCTATTTACACGTGAAGTTATAATCTGGACATTCCAGACTACGGTTTATAAGATTTTATCACTTCGCTAATTAAGTTTCAGTTTATTATGTCTCTCACTGGATATGATAAGATCGTTAATATTTTTACTTATATTCTTGGATTCGAAGTAATTTTTATTTGGGAATAAAGTCTAGTACCTACTCCTTTATGAACTTATAGCTCGCTATTAAACCCTAGCGAAGCTATATAGGCTTATAAGGCTAACAGCTAGGCAATAATTCGAAAGAAGCACAGTTGTAACGAACGTCGCGGCATCGGACGACGATGGATCCGATCAGGAAATTAATGTGGAACACGTTCGGAGACAGATCGATGCCGCAATCAACGTCGAAAACAAGGACGGTCTTAAGTGTACAAGATAATAACTTAACGTAATCTATGTATCATGAATATTAATAAAAGTTGCAATATTCAAATTCGTGTACGACGTACATATCATATCTACAAACAGAGACAAGACGAATGATAAATCAACTCAAATGAGACAAAATTTTCCACAAACGCTATGGGATTTTCCTTGTAATTTAACAAAAAAAGATGTCACAGTCGCGAATCTCTTTCATTCATTTCGGATCATTGTGTGGACATCATATTCTACGTAGCAACATAAATCACCGCGTCCTGCGACAGTCAATGGCCCCGGGAAGAGAAACGATATTAATTTATGTTTTGGCAACCCCCCCGTTTCTTGGAACGATGTTGCGTAAATAATTATTATTAAAACAATTTAATATTTTTGTCCTGCTATTATTCTCAGTATGTACTTAACTGTAACTTTTGTCATCAAATACTGTATTAAATACATAATATGTTGTATAATAATTTTTCCGCGAATATCTATTGTTGTTTTGTCAATAAACTTGTACATTTGTTACAATTTTTCGGATATGACGAGAGATGGTTGAAAAGTACAAAATATCGGCGAAGATTAAGGGATAAAATGTGCTCGAATGACTATTATAATACGACGGATGGAAACCAACATTCATTGTAAAATGGTCCTAAAATGATTCGTAGTTCATTACAAAAGTGACATGATCGACTCAATGTACAAATTACAACCAGTAGTCATGTATCAGCCGTGTGATTACCTAAGGGTGAATAACAGACGAGGGAAAATATCTAACCTTTGCTGGCGCCCGTAATTTTATCCCGTAGCACGTTGATCTGATGCACCCTGCCAAACTCCTCAAACATCAACCGTAGATCGTTCTCGTCCATGCTCCTCGGGACCTGCCCCACGAACATCTGTAACAGAGTGAACGGCAATGTAGACGAAAAGAATTTCATTACAGCCTGCAGTGATCTCGATGTCTATTTAGAATATTTCTTATAAAACGTGTACAGATGTTTATTCCGTTATTTTTGAAGTTGGTTTACAGGTTTATTCATTTATAATCGAAAATCTGACTAAGACACTTCCCAATTATAATTTATTGGCAAAATCGTATATGCATCATTCAAAAATATTTATAGAATATTAATGGAACTGGTCGGGTCAAGCCGAAATAACATACATACCTGAGTTAATCAGTTACCTAAATGTATAATTATAAAATATAAAAGTTAATATAACATAAAACAGTACGTGAAAAATTCTTCTCAAAGATATGACTCAAGTATATGTACATAGACCGCGATAGATACACATACCTACTGATAAAACTGGACAGAGATAGATATCATATAACTTCAATACTCGGTTGAATACGCTATTATTATAGGAACGTAAAAAAATCCAGTTCAAAAATTTCTGGTACGCTAATGTATTAGGTCATGAAGTGTACTTAGTCCTGGATGGTATCGAAAACTCCTGTAACATACAACTTTTACAACTATTGTGCTCAGATTTAGACTTTCGAGAGAGATTTTTTCACCAGATCAGTCTCCGCTCGGTATGTCTGTAGTTAAAATCTGGGCACGCATTATGTCTGTGTTTTGTATTAAATATCGCTTACTACATAATAATGGTGTAGGAACATGTGTAGCAAGGAATTGTACACACTTTCATATTGCTTTAAAATTATTATTTATGATGTTCTCTGAGAGGTGTGAGGTCCAACTCACAGTTGACCATCGCGGCAAACTGTGATAAATGGTGATAAATGATAAAATGATTCATGATGATAATGATAATGATTTTATTAAAGTAAGATGAATACAGACAAACATTATTTGATCAACATTGTTAGACAGGAATTACATGTTGGCTGGGGAGATTCATTTCCCTCGCCGTAACAGTGAACCGCTTTAGTAACAGTAAACGTAATTAAGCAGAGCATAATCTTACCAATTACACTAAGTACGTATTATATTTCGTAATTAAAATTATATCTCATTTTATATCTAATATACATACTCATGGTTAGGTCAAACAAAACACGTATAAATTATATTTTAATTTTTTTATGCCGTTTACTGTGTAAATATTAAATAATATTTTCATTATATTGTATTTTTGTAAATTGAAATAATTCGAATATTTATTTAATACTATAGCCATCACGCCTGGTCCCTGACGGGGCAGGCAGAGAGTAACGACAACCAAATATCTCTCTCCTTATAGTGTATCCTTATCCTGATGTGCTTCTTCTACATTTATCGTTAATCACATAATTTGAATGTACAAGCTCCTAAGCACTATCCTTGTTAAAATAACACCCGAAAGATAAATTCAGTTGTGTGTTAGGAGTAACAGCTCAATGTAAAGCCGGGATATAAGGATAAATCCCGGTACACGGATAGTCAGGTTCGCGGGTTACGGAAGGTGCTTACACATTTTATCGCAGTATCGAGGCATCTTCGCGCTTGCAATATACGTAAATGAAACGTTATCGAGATTGTTGCTTTTAGGTAACAATACGAGTATTATCTGAGTGCTGAACTGTACATAAATTTAATATGAAAACGCAACGTAACATCATGCCTGTAATCCCCGAAGAGGTAGGCAGAGGAATGCAGAACACAACCACGTTTCACCAGTTACGTTTATGTCCCACTTTGGAATAGGTGGTGAGCCTATTGCGATACATCGGGCACATATCCAAACTCAGAGAAAGAGAACCACTACTAGGAAATCTAAATTAGAAATTTTTGTAGTGTTCTACTTGGGGATCGAACCCGGGACCTTCCGTTCGGCAGTCGCACTTGCAACCAACATGACCAACAAGACAGTCAAACGAATGTGAAAACGTAAAAAGCGAAAAAGCGTAACATCACGCCTGTAATTTCCGAAGAGTTGGGCAGAGGAGTGTAGTACACTCCTACGGTACAGCGGTTACGTTTACGCCCAAATATGAGATAGAGCGTAAGCCTATTGTCTTAAACTATACTCAAATTCAGACTCCAAGCCACTACTACAAATTTCAATTAGAAAATATAAGTTACGATAATCCAATAGTAAATACCCGAACCGAGATATGAAACCAGAACTATCATTGATGGGCAGGCATAATAAATTTAATATATTTTGCTAATGACAATAACGGCAGTTCCTTAAAAGCTAAGCTTGAAAACAAAATATATTATTTAAGGCCCCTTAAGAATTTGATGTGAATTGAGTATTTTATTTTTAATATATTTAGTTTTCATACAGTATTTAATAGATTTTTGCATAGAATAATTCTGCACTAAACTATATAAATTATTATGATATTAAATATCATATTATGTATAATAGATATGTAGTGGTAATTGTTGTTGTAAATTTTTTTTTCGTTCATCTTTAAATGACTAAAATGAGTTTCTGTAATAGTATTGAATAAGTTCTTTTCACTCGTGTTCATCATAATCATGATATTCATATATGTATTATTCTATGTTGTCTACATAACTATGTATATTTGCCATAAAAACAGAGAAATATGTTCAAAATATAATGATGACGGGTAACGATGCATCCGTGATCTGCGGCAGATCTGATCTAACATTTATTTATCAAATTGACGTTCATATTTGATACTCATTGTCGTTGATAATGTTTTTACTTAAAAGGATTACAATTTGCACACACAAATAAAATCCTAATAAAGCCATATTGAAACTTCCGTGTTGTCCATCAATGATTGAATGTTTGTTAAAGTATTTAATAGAAGGTCATCGATTACCTTGATGTAGTCAGGGTCCGGCATATCCGATTTCTCGTCATTGTTGTTGTTGTTGATGCTCGTGCTGTTGTTGTTGTTGTTTATGTTCATATTCAGTCCACTGCAACAACAGGAAAATTCACTTTTTACGATGTGTACGGACATGTACTTTTTTCTGGAAACAGTTTCTTTTATTTTTGTCTTTTAATTTTTTTAACATCATGCCTGTATTTTCTAAAGGGGTAGGCAAAGAAGTATAGTGCACTCTCACAATCCACTTATTAAATACAATATTCCGGTGTGGATTAAAGGGTGAGCCTATTATTATTACCAGATATAAACCACACATCCAGACTCCGAGCTACTACTAGTAGTAACCAATGAGTCAAATAATGAGTGCCAACGAGGCAGTCATTAATTCAATGTTCTTTTCATTATTATTACAATAATCAAAATTTTCGGTGCATTTGGCCTGCAACTGTGCTTACGTCAATATGAATAGCTCATAATGTCACAAGAGGGACAATGAACAGATTTATTTCAATTGAAAATTGTATTCCCGTTCCTTATACTGCTGTAATACTAGCAGTTGCCATTTTGCTTCGGTGTATGTAGACAGACAACAGATACCTAATTAATATACTCGTATGATGGACACTACTTTTTACATTACACAGTTTTGAAGTAATTTTTCAATGATAATTTTATTTATAGATCATTCTCACTCACAACCTATGATCTTTCGCTTGAAAATACTACCTGCTTTTGAAAAACAGAATATAATTGGTTTTTTTTCACAACACAAAACAACATATTTAACTACCTATGGTATTTCATCATTTAATGTTTGCAGCATGAAACGTATAACACAGATGAACAGAATTATTTGTACATATGTATGGTGTCATACTAAGAGCAGCGGAATGTTGTTGCCAGACCCGGGATTTGAACCCAAGACCTCCCGATTGGCAATCGCACTTGCGACCTGTACGACCATCGAGACAGTCAGTACGAGGTGGGATCTTAAATAAACTAAAAACTCCACCCAACACAAGATGTTTTAACTGTGACGTATGTACGAGATAAATAACATAATATGTATTACATTTCTACATGTATTGTGGTATATGGTATACCCATGGGACAATATCTACTTAAAGGAATGGACGAGTAAGTATGCATATACCGAGAATTGTAAGCACCAAATTAATTACGCACACAGAACGGGGCCAAACAAAATAACTTTTTTAGGTTATGTTGTACTATGTACCTGATATTTCTGTGGCTCGCTCTCCATACACGGCACTCATACTTGTTTGCAATGCCGTTATCACTGATAAGAGTATACATGGCTCGATTACGCCTTATCACTTATCACTCGATCAACAAAGGCCCCGAGAACAAGTTATAATCTAATAGCTGCGTTCTGACACTAGAGAATCACTAGACTACCATTTCACCATTTTTACCATTCTACCCACATTCTTGTAGCATTTTGAGTGAATAGCTATTATTGTTTCTGCAAGTTGAACCGGCGGTTAAGCGTTGTAAGAATGAAAAGGCAATATCTGAGTAGTGCTGATTAGACGTGAGAGTGACAGAGATGTATAAATTGAACTGATACGACCGTCTAATTAAATAGAACATTTTTGAAACAAGTTTCCAAGTCATAATACTACATATATTATTCTATATTCACGAATTTTGTTCAATGTTATTGCAAATTTATTTTACGTACAACTTATATAAAATGTAACAAAATTTTATTAGAAGTCAGGGTAAGAACACACATCAAGAGAACAATGTTTGGACTTTATTGTAGGCACGCCACTCTCATTAAGTATGTAAGACTTCGTGTTTCAATTACATTCGTTTATTGAAAATCTCGAAAGATAATTGTAATGATGCATTAAGCTTTGACTCACGTTTGTTGTTTCGGAGTGACCGGACTTTCGGACCATACAAAGTCTTTTTTCATGAGCTCCCACCGACTGCAGCGAGGTCCCGGTGGAGACTTTGAAGATTTGAAATATACGTGTATATTCCATTTTCAATTTTTATTTTTCATTTAATTTGATTTAAAATTTCAGCATTCAAATATGCGCGAGCGAGTATGTTATCGGAAGAAATTTCGAATTGTGAACAACGAAATAATTGAATAAATTTGAAATGCGCAAATGAAAATGTTCAATGAAAGTATTGCAAGAGCAAAATTAAAAAATAGGAAATGTATACAATTAAAATACAATTTTCGGGCCACCGAATACTATTTTCGATTGAGTTTTTTATTATACAAATATTTGAATTAATACAAATATTAGTGGCAGATGCTGTTTTACTATAGGACATTTTTGTCAGTGCGGGAGACTTTGATATACAAATTGAAGTAAAGTGATCATAATAATAATAATATTTATTCACAGAATATAGGTCGTTTTCATAGAGATATTCATAGTGTAATGTTTATAATATACAGTGCTCATATTTGCCTATAAAAAGTCGTCTTTCCAAGTTCACATTTTAAAACAAATATTTTGAGGAAAAATGTAAAAAGCGCTATTCATTGTACTACTATACTACATAATATAATATCACGACAATATTTCCTCGAGGGGTAGGCAAAAGAGTGTAGTACATACGTTACATACGTATAACGTTTCACCTATTATGAGTCCCATATTATAGATATTAGTCTATTGCATTAGTCTATATCAACGCTATATCAACGAGGTAGTACGCTGCTATATACATATATTATGTACATGCCATGAAAATAACATGACAATGTCTCATTTTTATATAATGGAGGGAGGTACGGTCGTTATCTCTTTATCTATCGATCGACGAATTGCATGTAAACTACAATGCGGCGTAATACATTGGCTGTGTTAATGTTAACAGGTAAAAACAAGCGTCAAGTTATAAATACAATACACGAGTATGTACATAAATATATCGAAGTTAATTTACCATCGTTATTGAGATTCATGATACTTTTTAGATCACCATTGATAGTGCATGTCTCCAAATAAAGTTTTTCATTTTGTTTTATTAACCAGTGAGTGTTTTTTTATAGTTTTTGTTGTGCATGTCTACTATTGTCATTAACCATTTAATTATGATTAAATGAATTTTTTGTATGTCTAGAATACATCAAACGAGAATGCACTGGTCACGAATGATCGGTAGCATCCATAGGCAACAATTCGTTAAGACATTATTCTCGACCTAAGCCTACCGTTGTACATATGCCTGTATTCGCCAAGCTAGTCATGTGAGACAACAGATGCAGGCCTCGAGCAGTGCCTTAATAATAAGACTATCGTTACTCGTATTAGTACATTTAGTATGCGTCATTCTCGTGATGCAACAAAACCGTATTATGTTGAAACGCGGGCACGTCTAAAGTTATTAACGAGTGGGATACGTTGAGTGGATGTCTTAAGGAGACATTTTTGCTCGCTCGAAGATGCTTGCACTCGTACTCCATACAAAGCTAGTGGAAACTCGTATTTTACTTATAAGATCAACTTCGTAAATGTGACTCCTAATGCATGCACTCGCTATATATCCCGATACTACATATTATTATTATATTAGGTCCGAGCTTATGTTTCTAAACAGTTATTACTTATTATCATTAATTTTATGACATCATGCCAGGACCTTTTCGTGGTAGGCAGATAATATCGAGTCGCTATAGATAAGACTTAAAAGAAAATATTTATTTATTTATTTGTCCTATAGATCCACAAACAGAAAACACACTAATTTCTTATATTACAAGTAAAACGTAAAATTTGAGTTCCTGCAATTACAGGTGAATGCGGCATGCTTAATTTTGTCAGATTATAATTTACAGTAATAAGTCATCATCATTATTAGACTATTGCAGAGCACTGGGCTTAGGCCTCCCTTAAAGGGTTCTGGCTATAATCCCCACGCTGGGTAGCGCGTTGGCGATCGCAGACAACAGCTTTTCGTGCCTCTTTTTCTGCTGTCGGTCAGTTAATGTTCCTGTGCCTAGATGTGACGCGCCATCCATTACGACACCCAGTATCCCGACACGGGGTATTATATATATGTATTCTTACTTCGCCCCGGTCAGAACTACGCAACGACATGGAGCTTACAATAATATGTAAAAAAATAATATATCAAGTATTCGAATAGATAATATGCGATAAGAAAAATTGTAATCCATTGTAAACGCTTATTTATATTTCAAGGGGGGGGCCCGTCTCTATGGAAATAGATCGGTGGTATCGAAGGGCTTTAGGGGTGAATGGTGGCGTGTAGCATATTATCACATTTTATATCCCTCTGTGAGGGGGTTGAAGTTTTACACTCACATCTGCTCAATTGTTAAACATTGGTGATAACCATTAAAATAAATACGATAACAATTTTATTTCGAGGGTGTCGTACCTTTAATATGACGTTCAATTGTTATACGGACGATGGCCGCTACGCCAAGCACATAGGATATATTTAAAAATAATTCTTGTAACGTTTTGTTACAAGGATAGTTCGAATCTCTAAGGTTAACATTTTCATTATAACGGGCAAGAAAATTCATATTTTTGAATTAAGGTATCTAAGGATTATGGTGATAATTGAGAACATGAAAATTTTAATAGTGATCTATTTTAATTTATCTGTGTAGCTTTTCAAATCAACAGTATAATAACGTAAATCAAGAACAATATTCATGATATAAACTAAGCTACTATCGTGATTTAAAAATAGCTTTTCATATTTTTTATAAACATTTAGTTTTTTTCTGCCAGAGGTTTCTCTCAGATGCAGTGGCAGAATTATTTATTTCGAGAAGTCCATTTTTATAATCAATAATAATATTATGTATATCATTAAACAAACTGTCTTGTTACTATTATGACGTATTCACTAAAACCGGATTCAAATTGTACATGATGTAACAGCGTAATTATTTATAATATTATGATTGTTTTATTTCCAATATATGGACAAGAAAAATTGCAATACATATTACCGAAGTTACGTTTACAAAATAATGTTATATAATGGAGCAATATTAATAATATTCAGGACTATTGTAAAATATTTTCTTTTCATTAATTTTACGGCAATGTTAGATTTGTCAGTTTAATTAATTCATTTATTCATTTATTTATGAATTTACAAAATGTTAAACATTTAAAATTCAAGTCTGTCGCAAAGTACGACACCAACATGTAATTTCACGCACATCGAGTAAGTTTAATTGACATAATTAAAAAGGCTCCAGATTGAGGGGAGCACGCGATTGAATGAATGAAGGACCGAACGAAACGAAATGAACGACAAGTGTTCACGAACAACATTCGCTTAATTGTGTATAACAACAATACGCTTATTACGAGGGTACATTTGTGACATTAATGCACTTTTAGTTGGACCGTAACGTGACTTGTTGCCACTAGATTTCAAATTGAATGGTTTCGAGAATTAAAACACTATTAAAATTCAAATGTTTCTTTTCTAAGGAACGTATTTCGTAAACCAGCATTTGAAAGGAAATATTCTGGCATTTAATTGTTTTTTAGGCGATCTCGTTCTCTATAAACACAAACGCAGATACGCACACACACATGTAAGTCTCCGTTCTAGTATTACAGTTCTAGTATTATCGGAATCGAATATATGAAATTCGGCTCGGCTAGCTCAGTTAGGGTTATTTATCGGTGAACCAATAGGCCAGACAAAGAAAATGGACATTAGGTACATATTACATGTACTTTATTATATGTACTATATACGGGTATGTTATAATTATAAAATCACGTCACATTAGGGAATGCAACGTAGGTATACCTACGTGTGATTTTTTATACACATAGGTACATATGTACGCGTAAATAAATCAACGTTATTACAAGCGTTAACGCATCTGCGTATATTACCGTTGACATTAACCATCATGTTCGTTTTATTGTTTATCTGTGTCCGTGCGCGCCATCAAAATAATGGCCGCCGTGAACGTAGCGTAGGTGCGGGGTGCCCGATCCGTCGATTATGACAACATGCGGTGCCATTAAGTGATCGATAAATAACGGTTTTATAGCGTTATGACAGCTGTAATTTTTGTTTTTAATTCATATAAGCGGTGTGATTTTACTTTGTAACGGTCGTTTCGAAACGCTCCGACCATGTTTCGTTCGTAATATTTTACGACTGTTGATTTTGCTTTCCGACGTCCGGCTAATAAGCGTAAAAGATTAGTGAAAAGAAACGCGTGGTGTAGTGATTTTGATACTTCTGATCTTATTTCAGTCTTTCAGGTACGATATCCGACAATAACGAATCGTGCAATCTTGTGAAACAATGTTTATATTCGGTGGCAAGAGTATGTCATCATGACAGTTTAAGATTGGTCAAAAATCTATTTTATTTATTTAGTTTAGTTATTACTCTTGACTCTTTAGGACTGGCCCGTTCGCCTAGTGATTAATAAGCCTGTGCATTGAGCCAGGGTTATAGGTTCGACTCTGATATCTTGGATACTTTACGCACAAACACGTAAACATACCTTATTTCATGACATCACAAAGATGGCGTCAACTTCGCACACAACAATTTAAAGTCCGCTATCTTATCAACTATTCGATCTGTGTGAACCGTGTGACACAATCTATAGGAAATATAAACTTGTGTCAGTCACCCTTTAATAATACTTTATATGGAATTCCAGTTTTATTGCGATTAGTTGAACGTATAGTACGAGTAGGTTACACGTTCTGAGAAACCGTTTCGGGATGCGAAGGTACATCTGTCTTGATAGGTATACACATATATTTATTGTTCTCTAAACTTGATATTTTAACTATTGTTCTCTAAGACGTATTAACCCTCTTATTCTGAGACGAGACCCGTGTCCCA
>DWTO01004079.1:0-11891 GCA_018244755.1 Jemadia pseudognetus
AACCTGCGGAACGGATAGCTGAACAGCTTGCATAAGTCATGTCATCTGATAACGGAACGGTATCGGTGATTTCCATGCAAATATACGTGGGATGAAAAATATATGAATGTAAATGTTATGGGACAATACACATCGCCATCTGTTCACAGAATAGACAAACACAGCGTTCACAAAGTTGATTTACGCGCGCATAGCTCATCGGGTAATCATTTGCACTAATTTAAATCGAACCTACAACCTCCGATTCCGTAGTAAGTTTTACCACTGGACTAACAGGTACGGCAGTTACAATTTTATTTCTGTACTTGATTTAGAATATTCTTCTCATCTAATTAATCCATGGTATGAAAATGTGTTCATTTTTTAATATCTCTCCGAAATATTTTAAAGCATAAGTATATGTATTTCTCTAATTTGATAGATACCTATTAGTCTCTTGGTTTCTAAGGTTACCCAGAATTTGAAATAAATTACCTACGTTCACTTATAATAATATTCCTTCCATATTCGACTTAAGTGTATTTCTAAAATACACAAATCTAATATTATTAAATAATATGTATATTATATCATGACTGTAATCCCCGAAGAGGTAGGCAGAGGAGTGTAGTACACGTTTACGTCTCACTACGCAATAGGGGGTGAGACTGTTACCATACACCGGGTACATGTCTACTCCTAGATACTACTAGAGCATCTAAGTTAGAAAAATCTAATAGTCCAAGCCTGGGATTTGAATCCAAGATCTCTCGATCGCCTGTTGCGCCTGCAACCACGTTACCAACGAAGCAGTCGAGGCAGGCGAATATAAATTTATTTAATGAATTTATTTAATGATAACAAATATTATTTTTAATTAGCCATTAAGTTATAATATTGCGGGAGCCGTTGGCAATTTAATACAGAAACAGATGGAGACATGTCGTTATATTTCTGATAAACCGCATGTTTTTTGATATAATTTATTTTACATTTCAAATTTTTATTACGTAAACGAAATTCTATATTCAAATTTCCATACTCGTTTAACATAATTTGTATCACGAGTGTTGCTGAGGTTCGTCTTGTAATAAATTATTGATCAATTTAATAGATAATAATATTATTTAAATATTGAAATGTGACTCGATCAACAGTCAATGTATCGAAGCTTTACTACTGGTATAAAAATTATAGACAAAATTGAATAGAATTCTATATGAAAGTATAAATGTAACTCTAGATATTTAGAATAGATACAAAATAAAACTTGTCATTGTCGACTGATCGTTATTTAACCGGCAAACGAATTAGGTATATATGTGAGGTAAACTTATAATGTTATTATTAGCGTTGCTAACTAATTCTCGTGTGACATTTCATCATTTGAAAGAGTCCAATAAAATAGGATTAACAGGGACATGGAGAAATGGGACTTTCCTTCAAAAACTTGGCTCCTGGCGATAGTAGATATGAGCGGCGAAGCTGGTTGTATTTTATCGGAAGTAACGGCGCCTAACGTACGGCCAATTTCATAATGCCTCGCCCGCCCGCTGCGAATGTGCCCCACTTATCAATTTGATATCTCCATCCGGAAAAATAATGCGCCCGCGATGAATGCACGATCAATAACCGAATGCCTTCCGGGGAATTCCCGGAATGGATAGTTGGTCCGCGTGTTTTTTGTATTGCACGTATCCCGACATCTTCCCTTAATTCAATTCCATCATATTGACAATAATGTTATTTTAGAACGACCCGCGAATAGCCCCCTCGGTAATGCCATGTTTGGATAAAATATTTCAAAATGATATTTTTCCTTTAAATTGTTATATGTATAAATCGAACATGCTAAAAGCGTTACAATTTAAAAATTAAATCGATTTATAACAGTGCTAAGTAATTACACTATCAATGGATTCCATCTATTATACTACTACATATGATCGTTAATTATGAAATACGTGATACTTTTTATACAATTTAACGAATGGTTTCTTTACTGGCATGTCTTGTGTTTGCAATGTAATATTCACCAGCTTTGACTTATTAAAAAGACGATGAGCATCATATTACGCATTTAATAAACGTTACTATGAAAGTGCATTGTAAGACTTCGTCTATCTTGTCCAAATAAGTCAGATGTCATCTGATGTGAGAGTCAGAATTCTGCTAAATAGACAAATGAACGTAGAAGGAGCACATCAGGTCTGCAAGGGTAGATATATTCGGCATTCCCTGTTCTCTGCCTATCACGTGAACAACAGGCGTTAGTTAATAATAAACATTTTGACAGCATCCATTACGCGGAACACAACACAATTTTAACAGCGGGGAATAGTTAAACAGACATCTCACTCTGTCAAATAAGTCATCAGTGTGTCAGTTAACTCAATTACATTGAGATCAACACGCGGCTACCGTTCATCATTAACAGATGCACACACCACGCGAATTCACACCCAACTGGGTAGAACGTAACTCCTAAAATCAGTCACAACCCTTCAGTCCCTGTAATCCTCCGCCATAAATCATTTAATAACACAAATGTGCAGCCACACACTGAGCTGTTCCTTCCGTTGTAACCGCCGTCATAATTCTTATCACTCAAAAATGAACTTAAAAGTTACATAGCGTGAGACTGTAAATATATTGCATATACAAATAATTTAAGCTCTTATGGTTTTAATGATGCGATGAATTCGTTTACAAAATGTAACAAGCACCAATGGAAATTGCGCGGAATATTATGAGACATGTCGTCCGCTTTTAAAACTGTTTTTGTATGTATCATATCGGAAGCTTAGATTTTGTGATATGTTTGATCCGCAGGTAAAACAGATGGTAGGTACCGTCGTCAACCCCTGACACGCGGGATCCATTTGACAAATCATACACGAGAATTATCCCGGGCAAGTGTCACCGTTTCCATTGACCCATTACCGGAATAAATTACAGATAAGACTCTTTTCCCGTTAGACCGGCTTGTTTATAAAAATATCAATATACATATCTCTCATTTAAATAAGTATGTCGGCGAGTGTCATAATTGATGGAAGTTATTTATTGGAATTATGGTAAAATGAAACATCATATGATATATCTTTTTATGTTCATCGTAATATTAGACGATACTGTAACTTTATATCACACTTCTCAGTTATCGCTCGCGAATATAGGCTTTTAAAATGTTTGTTTAACTACATCCGGAATGTTTTAAACTATATATCCATAGAGATTAATGAAATTCTTTTTGTATTAATACAAGATCTATTTATGACTAATATGAATGTAGTAAGAACATTAAATATATATATAAACATACAGATCTTCACGCCAGGTCTCTCATGGGGTACGCAGAAAGCACTGAGTGCCAAATCTTTATCCATACAAACCTGAACATAGAATGTTCTCCATAATTACGATAATAAGCAAAACACTTCCACTCGCGATTCAATAGAGTTATTCAACCACGACAATGCTTTGGATTATCCCAATTTAAGGAAACAGATCAGGTAATTTGACCTAGATAAAGCGGAACAAAAACGCTAGAAAAAATGAAAGTTGAAAGATTTTACACCACGAGCCCAAAAGTGTGTCTTATTTTCCTACGATCTCATTAGTTTGAAAATGAACACCAGTGTTAATAAGCAAACTTTAATTAAAAATGCGAGTAATGTTTTGAAAGACTAATCCGTCGATGACAATTGGGCGAACACAAATAGCGGTTTGAAAAAATACCGCCACGCTCCACCGCTTGCCCGAAGCCTAAAAACTATAACAAAAAGATTGTCGTAATCAACGAGGTGATCTACTTCCCAATCGAAATATTCAATCGTATAAAAAGAGATCGTTAGTAATTATTAAAGCATCGTGCTTTCATCGCGACCGTGGACAGGTGCGCCCGCGTGTACTCCAACAAAAGCATGACGCTTTACACGGACAACGAAAAAACTATAAGAACCGTCACATTCAATATAAAAACAAATTATCCAAGAAGAAATAAAGATCTATCGAGGAAGCGGTCACAGTTGACTGTTCATACAGATTGACCATAGCTCTATGATTCGATTCATCTTTTATTGAACGGATGATTACGGAAACGAATAGATTACACAAAACGCTTACAAACAATTTTGCAATATTTATTCCATTGATTGACAACTATAGAAACGTGGGTAATTGCGGTATTCCCGAAAAGATACAATTTAATTGTTAATTCGGATTTTTAATATCGAAATGTAATGAAGCCGCTCTTAATAGCCTCGGCTTAGCCTTTCGTTTGCACAAAACGAATTGGAACCAAAATGATTGAACGGATGCACACAGAAACATCTTACATGTACACGACAACCACTTATTCCATATTAAAATGTGCAATACATAGTATTTTGATTAAACTTAACATACAGAGGCAATATGAATAATTACGAGTACGAGATAAAAAGACGTAGGTAACTAGATCGAACAGCTGATGGAAAAATTGTGAAATGCAAAAATCGATTATGAAAAATGTTGATGTTGACGTATCATTTCATTTAGGTACAGAAACTATGTGGCGAGTCGAATCATGCGCCAGCTTTGTGTTATGCATTGTTAATACGGCCTTCGGTGGCGGCGTAAAATAAAAACTAACAGCTGTTCCAAGTACTTACATTATTGTTTTAGTCTTGTCATTATTATCAGTAGCTATGAGGAAGTCAATTATGTTCAAGGTGAGCAATAGTTAATTTCTATGTTTGATACTTCGTGTAAATTTTTTTTCAATCGATGACGTCTTGAATAGGTCGGTTAGGTTGGCTTTTTCAACTCGACCGCTATACACCCGCTGATGGGGTCGCCGCAAGCGTACAAAATTCTTGTCCACTTTGTTTTCAAAATGTATTAGATACGCCAAGTATGAAGTACTTATGCTGTGTACATTAAATATTAATGTCAAACGAAAAGATGGGGCCACTCTGCAAAATTTATTTCACATCTCCACTCCACCAATGACAAGAAAACTGTTACGGCTTGCAGCGGTCTGAGTGTAACATTAAAAATTCAACTCGTCTTACCCACTTGTGTGAGGGACTGCCGCATACTCGCTTTTGGACACCATTTATATTTTCCTTTGATTTGAGCGATACTCTTTTTATAAGGAATTTATTTTTATTTTTGTGTAAATTTTTTACATAATATGTACTATTTGTTTTTAACTGCATCTGTGCATTGGATCTCCATTGAAAATAACTTTCCCCATGTTATTTTTAACTCTTATAAATTAAATATTTAGCTAATAGCTTTTTAAAACTGTTTGTTTCATGTCAAAAATGTCATTTATTTGCACTTTTTTTTCTTCATAGCTTATGAGTACTTTCTGTATGTAATTGATCAAAATGTAGCCAGCCATAGAAGAAACACTGTACTGATACTGTACTTAATCAACTTCGACTGGCAACATAAACGACGACCTTTGTTATACGAATATAATGGCGTTGACGAACCCGATATTTCCGTTTCATATTGTGTATGTTTATTATACGTACAGTACAATCAATGACATAATGCATTTACTGCGTTCGAATACTCACCATTGGATGTCGAGTTATAAATTCTTGCAATTTACACATTTTCGATAGCATTTGTAACATGTAAGGTCTGTTTAGTGCCTATTTGGATTCAATTAACCTAGATTACGATTATATTGAGTCATTAAATGACTATATGTCGCTTATACGACTGTTCATGGGATTATTTTTACGACGCTGCGACAATTAAGTAGGAGAATACGTGAGGTAATTATGTGATATGTACAGATAATATCGTGTTCAACATTTGAATTACAAGCTTGCGAGCTAGTCGAACTTGTTGCGTATTAGCCATCATACATAACTTGATTAATTTTCAAAATAAGTTGTTAATATATTTGAGATCAAATTATAAAACAGATATTTTTTTAATAAAAAAAAAATAATATAATTATTTTGTATCACTTCTGTGCATGACTGTACACTTGACGGTAAAGCAAGGTGTACAGTGCCAGTGAGCGTGGAGCGGCGTCACAATCCACTGCACCAGCTCTCTACTACAACCAAACCCCAATACTACTGCATAATGCAGTTCAATATAACGTCACTTATTGTGAACAAATTTAATTTATAATTTATACAATTATATCGTAATGCCTGATCTTTTATAGAGTATGCAGAGGCCACCAATTGCCAAATATATCTATCCGTACACACCTGATTTGCTCTTTCTAAATTCGACACATAATTCATACAATGATTTGTATAAAACACCGTTATATTAATATGCGAATGCGATCATAATATTATTAATATTCTTGTCCCCACTAATGATAAGCTGGTGGAACCAATAAGTGTTCTAACTTCTAAACCGAACTCCTAAAAATTCCGTAACCGTAAGAATTCTGCCGCCAAGCAATACCTATATGATATCGTTATAAGGTTCCTAATATAAGAGGTACGAGATTTTTGTCGTAATCTGAGATGAATAAGTCACATATTGAGGCCTGAACTTTCCTTTTCCCTGTTGGTTTTGGGGAATGGTAAAACATCTTTATTTGACCTAATATGGTTCTTAATATTATAAACCCAAAAATTATTAATACGCTCACTTCAAACATAATTTCTGAACTGCAGCCGTAGCACGGCAACAAGCGCTTCATTTTAACTTAGCGGGACACTTTCCTCTTCCCTAAATACCGGCTGTATATCTGATGGAGATAGACTTTCATATTTCGCGTTAGCCAGCACCGTAGAGCGCCTATATTGACTCGATATTGAAAGTAAAGACCATAGGTAATTAAAGAGGTTCTAGTGTTATCAATTTCTAATATATACGTGTCTGTTATCGATCTCACTCCATATATAATATCTACTTACTAGCATACAATCGGTATGCGAATGATTAGGTTGATGTCTGATGACCTCGTAATCGTGTATTTGTGATTATTCCCAAATAAAATTAATATTATGAGAAATAATACATCCCCAAACCTATTAGACATTGTGTTGAAAGAATTGGAAAGTGTCCATGGTGCGCCGAGCAATATGTATCCGTAGTTAAACAGACATAGTTGCTGCTTGGGGAGCTACCTTCCATAGACCCTCTATGCAGGTAACCCTAATTGTTCCCCATTAATGTATACGTAACAATTTGGAAATCCTATTATCACTTCTATAATATGAACAATTCACTGTTGTATCTATTACACATTACTGTCACGCTCAACTTACGCTCGCTTTAATGCTCAACAAATGTTATGCAAGAAACATTTTTTCTTTACTGTATATTTTTAATAAAATAATTATTGTCATCCGATCGACACTCGCAGTCAGCCGTAAAGCAATTCGGTATTAACAATTATTACAAAAGAATATCGGTCACACTTCGCTTCAAATGTATTTGAACTGCGCTCTTTTGACGGTACTAATAAAAACATTATATCGAAACATTCAAACATTTATTGGCGCTACGCAGACGCTTATAAAAATATGATTGTGTATGCTTTTTACGTATATGAACTCCGATTCCTGTATCGATCAAGCAACAAAAGCGGTCTGCGCGAGCAAATTGGTGATATCAAATGTCTATTAAGAAATAATTGGCTTGTAATTAGCATTTTCATAAATACCATGACGTATCACAATTTGATTAAACACATTAGGTATGCTCTTATAGCGTCTTGTAGTTATTAAGTCAGAAAAAAATGAGCTGTGAAATATATTAACTGCCTCTTCGGCCGAATGGACGCGAGTGCGATAGATAGGTATTAGGTTCAAATCCCGGTTCGGGTACAATTGGATCTATCTAACTAAAATTTCTAGTTAAAATTCCTAATAGTGGCTTGGGGTCTGGGTTTGTGCACGGTGTACCAATATATGTAGAATTGAAACATAGCTGGTAAAACGTAGGAGCGTAATGCACACCTCTGCCTACCTATCTTTGGGATTACAGGCGTGATACGCTTACAACCAACACGACCAACGAGGCAGTCAGAAGTACAGAAGCTTCTTTAAACAATGATATTAGAAATTAAAGCGCCGGTTTACGCACGCGTCGTTAGTTATTGACAAATAGAAGTGCGGAGCATATGTTGGTGACTTCCGTTTAAAGTGAACGGCGCGGCTGACCCGGCTTTGTTTGTTTACGCGTTCACAACTGCACAGTTCTTGGTGCTTCTGGTGAGCTATTAATCGACGATGCCCACACCACAGACGCGCGCAAGTTTGTAAACGAGTGGTTTTTGGAAATGTTAATTGATTTTTCGAACTGCTTGTATTTAAAACGTGTTCTTAATTATGTAGGCACCTGCTATCATATCATCGGATTGCCGTAAGCTCGGATAATTATAAGCTATCACTTTAATGTTTTAATGGATGCCAACGTCTTTCGTTTTTACATTGTGTATTTATAAGAAATTATTGTTGTTGACGGAGCTAGGAATAATATGTATACCGTAATAAAATCCATTAATTTGCCATAATGTAAAGCAATATCTCACACTAAGTTTAATTAACAGAATGTTGTGAAGCGGCCCGCTTCACAAATATCAGGGCGACTTAATCAGAGGATCACATCTCTTAATATACGGCCGGCCGACGAGTGAGATCTGACACGAAATTCCCTAAAAATAATATTTAAAATGGTAATGGGCCCTTGGCTTCATAAATTGCCGCGCCATATGTCCCCAAGCAACGCACCTACTGTGTACATAAATATGTCAAGTATTGAGAAGACTCCGCTTGTATTATTTTATGGACCACGAATCTTGATGGTTTGTGTTCCAATAATGTTCCAATAATTCTAATAATTAACTTGGACAAGTACAGAGACGACGAAAAATTTACTAAACGCTACAATAGTTACGATTGCGATTATTTTTTTATATAATTATAGTCGAATAATTATATTCGAAATCGTCGTTACGATACCAAATGTACATATAACTATTTTAAGAGGCTCCAACAAAAAACCATGTTTGCTACAGATATTAATTAATCTAACTCACCTGGATCTGGTAAGATTCATTGCGAAGCGTACTTATACATATAACAAATGTATAGACGTTGATTTAATCTGTACCAATAACTATTGTATAATTGTACATGTCCTACAGGATCCTGCGAAGACATTAAATTACGTAACACACGCCGCTCGGCTCTTCTTAATGGCTTTCTATAAATCACACAGTATTTATCCCACATTTATCCACTCCGTGATACATCTTTGGGTCTTACACATGAATTTTTGTGTCGGTGTTTCGATAATTTGATGTTTTCTTATGCTTCGATTAGCTGTTCGCTGTATAATTGTAGAAGTTATAATAAATTATTTTGGTCCTTATTGTAATTTTGAATAATATTTTATAAATTGATTCATCATTTTTGTCGGCCTGTCTCGGGTAGTCTCAAATATTTGTTACACAAAGTCAATTTAAACAGTTATGTAATATGATACAAAACTCCTACATATGTATAATTTTAATAAGCATTCATTCATGCATTCAATACATTTGTCTATTCGTTCAATACATTTAACAAGTAATCCCTAATTGATAATAAATTGTAGAAATATTGTCCAAAGTATCAAGACTACTCATGCACGCAAAGAACGCGAGCCCGGTTAGCCGCGGCACGAGTCAAATAGGATTTTTGACACCTACAATTTTGCGTTACCCGAGGTTTGTTTGCGGCGAGATATATATAGCACCACAACGTGCTCTATTTGTGTAAATTCCCTTGCGAATTGAATATATTAATAGAATTAGACTACACAGTTACAATTGAACAATCTCCTAATGAAGCGTTTTGCAAACTGTTTAAAGAATAACTTGGAGTTTTTTTCAATAAGTAGTCTAACTTCCGTGCCCATGAATGGTCAAGTATAATATATGTAGGTATAAAAGTTGTTAATTAAAATTTCAATATTCTATTGGGAGTGTTCTACACTTTACCTACCCGTTCGGGGATGACGGGCGAGTTGTTTTTATTTTCAAACTTAATTAGTTAAAGTGACTTTACGTCTTTAAATGTATCTATCATAAAAAAATACTCTATTTCATGGATATTTCTGTTAAAATCATAATTTTATTTTTTGTAAAAATCTGTAACTTTCACTTGCAGCTAAAGTTTATTTCAGGCGATCTATGTTTAATTGTATAAAAAATTAGCTGAGAGTAGCCTTAGAGTGTAATATTTTGTACAATTTTAAAGTAGATTTTTGTTATGTAAAGTTGTGAAGTGTAAAGTTCGTTGACCCAAAGGTCGGCATCGACTAATGGTCGCACGCACGAGTCCGCGGCTGCCTCAATACCTACTGGCATTTATATACATATGTATTTAGATATGTTGCAATTTTAATTCCCCCAGTAACTAGAAATTTTTACTAGTAAATCTACGTTTGAAAAATCCATTAAGGTTTACCTTATAATACCTTTGGGGAAGGCCTATGTCCAGCAATGGGCTGAGATAGGCTGATGATGAATATGGTTCCCGATCTGGAATCTCAAAGCGTCTCAATCAGTCGCAGTTTATACCTACATAAAATATTTTTTTTATAATTCTTGGAATCTTAATAACAGATTACCTTCTATTAAATTATTATATTTTATGTAATCACAAGTTACAAAACTGGTGAAACGTGGGAGTGTTTTGCATTCCTCTGCCTACCTCTTCGGGGATTACAAGCGTGAAGTTACGTTTACAAGTTACAATATAGATTATACACACTTCATGAAAGGTAATAATTTTCTTAATATTTCGTAACATAACGCCTGTAATCTCTGAAGAGGTAGGCACAGGAATGTAGTGCCTTTCCTCATTTCACCAGTTACGTTTACGTCCCACTATGGAATAGGTGGTGAGCCTATTGCCATGCACCGTGCACATTTGCAGTCTCCAAGCCACTATTAGAAAGTCTACATTAGAAAAATCCAGTAGTGCCGGAACCGGGACTTGAACCCAGGACTTTGCACTTGCAACCAACATGACCAACGAGGCAATAATCGTTTAAAATGCAATAATCATTACAAAAATTCGTTTACTAATTCAAATAGGTACCTATCTATGTAGAATACTTCAGGCTCATTTTATCTACTTTCTTATTAGTCTTTTATTACCTACTGCCGGCTTACTTTACGTACTAACAATTTTATTAAAAAACTCAAAATTTCCTTTGCTTTGTGCGTATAAACTGATTTAAAATTATAGTCGTAGGTACAAGTAAGGTATTCACAATATAGTTTATATCGACCACATCAAAGTGTTGATTGCCCACCGATCTATTAAAATAAGCCTTGGAACTCGCTCGCTATTACAGCCATGTGTGCGAACTTCTAAAAATAATAACAACTCACCGCCTCTACTAAAATAAAAGCTGTTAAAATTACCTACTCACTGATCAATTTAATACCTAAGTACTCGATCCCATTGGCGTCTATATGTAGTGTTTGGTTTCATCTGCTATTTGAATGCGGTATCAATTAACGATGACATAATTTCATTTTAAAAAAGGCGTCGTGGAGGGGAGGACGTGCGTCGCTAAAAACTGATTTGAACTATAATTACGGTGAATGCAGTCCATCTAAAACTATGCTAGAGGCAGTGTAATCGGTAGCAAAACTATGAAACCACCAAGAAAACAATAAATCCCAATGACAGCGCGTCCCTTGGGCACCCTCGGAAGCTCGCTATTTTGGACTATAAATAAATGCGTAGATGGATTGATAAATATAAATATTGGGGGCGAAACGTAGAAAAACAATGTTTATGAAACTGGTGTCGTTCGCATCATAACTGTGAGTTACGACTTCCGACGCCTGCCAACATATGGGCCTAATGCGGAATTTTTTCTAATGCTACTTGAACATTATCCCCTAACTCATTGTTATCTTTGGGTCAAAA
>DWTO01004080.1:0-11890 GCA_018244755.1 Jemadia pseudognetus
AGACAGAGGAGTGAAGAACACTCCCACGTTTCACCAGTTACGTTTACATCCCACTATGGAATAGGTGATGGATGAGCCTATTGCGATATATTAAAAATAAAAGCTAGTAGATTTATAAAAACTTACAAGCCTCGTATCAACAGAAACAGACTCGATGTTGAAGCTCTTGTATTTAGACACTGGACAGAGAACTCTACAAACTATAATACAATACATATATGCTCTATTTTCTCATAGTAAACAATATGGTCCCTTGAATCCTACATAAGTGAATTATGCTTGTAAATAAGAATGAGCTTATTTATATGCTTTGTGATTTTTATTAATCCAAGTATGTAATCTTAATACATATTATTTTATGTTTTATGTTATTAAAAATATATAATCTTTATCGTCAATCTTGTTTATCGCAGAAGGGGGGTCTGCTCTCAAAATAAAATAGTTATAAGGCTATAAATCCTTGTTTGCCTAGCAAGAGTCAGATAACAGATAAATGCAATTGCACTTGATATAGAAAATAAAACGCAAAACACGTATTTTCAAAATTTTATATTCACGGTAAATCTATGCAAAAACAAAATGTAATAAATTTCTTAAAGAAGAGAAATATATATTTATGAAAATAAACTTCCAGGAAATTTATTATCATAAATATGTGTACATATATTTATCTATAAAGTATTCCTAATCAATTCACAATTGTACAAATGGTAGATGAAGTTCGTTAAGCACGCTGAACGAATCGATTCGCCGAGCTGTTTCATATAACGGCACCTTTAACCTAGTGTGTGTATTGCTTAAAGTGCGGTTACTAAATAGTTCTGTAAAGTAGGTAGTGTAAAAAAAAACTGTATTTCGGAACTTCTTTTCCTTCGTATTTCTAATTACACACTGATATTTATATCACTAACTTATTCAGGGTTACTGACATACCGTACATTGTTACATGGTTATAGTTACAAGTTCAGTATAGACATTCTATAACGCGCTAGTGCAATTATAAGCGCCGCCAACAAGTTATAATCGAACAAAATTATAACAACTAAAATAATTCCACTTTTGTGTTTTTGTTGTGTTATTAATTCTATTAAGACCTAATAGAGAGACTCTAATAGAGACACACATCATACTGTTATGATGTGAATAGTAGTTAGACAAAATGTATTAAATATTAAATCTACAATAAAAACTACAAATTAAAAATATATCGAAACGTGAATTGATCGGATTATTACGGCGTTTCATAGAAATAAAACAATAATATATAATATGCAGTACAGGAATATAATTTACAAAAAAACTCAAACTTGAGTTGAGTTGAGTTGAGTTGAGTAACAATAACAATTAGTTTGTAAAACTATTGCAAAACTAAGTGTCTACAATTCATGAAGAAAACTGCTTGTTTCATAGTTACTTTTAGTTACTATGCCCTATATACATATATACTTATAAGTTTTTACTATTAAATAACGAAACTCAACACAAGTAGGTACAGTGAGAGAAAACAATTCTTAACATAAGCGTTAACGTTAAATACACGGTATTTATGTAGGTATACAGCTTATGTGAAATGTGCCTAAATGTTAATACATTATGCAATACATCGAGGTAGAACGTTTGGCTTAACGCAAATTTACTTTTATAACATGTTGAAACAACTTGAACGGTTTACGCATCTCACAAACCTCAAGCCACTCAAGCCAAACCCATAATTATAATTAATTTCGTTACATTATCAAAATGGGTGTCGGGTGGGTATTGCACGAACTGTGACGTTAAGGCCGTTGTACACTCTAATGGGAGTACACAACACGCTAGAAGAAAATGTATGAACCGTCTAACTGTGCTTCAGCTGTTATTATCTAAATTAGTCCTGATCGAAGCGAAAGCTTTGTATTAAGTACTTAAAATTTTAGGTATCATACTGATGCGCTAGAAACAGAATATATCTTTTTTTATGTATGAAAAGAAATAATAATAACGCTTAGAGTTCTTTCAGACTAAGTCCGGACTTAACTCAATTATTGTACGAGTACCTCAGTAGAGTCCAATTTCATAGTTATCATAAGAGTATAACGGCTCGCGCCATCTAGTTTCGATAGCCGGAACTACGATGTGTCACTTGTCACAACGCGATGTCGCTACGGGCATTCCGTACGCATCATGCGCTAATATTTCACCCGAATATGACAGCGTAAAATAATTGAACTATATAGCGTACTATAAAATTGCTAATTGATGGTTGCAAAAACACATTATAATAAACATTTTTACTGCAGCGATTTATTTCACAAGTTTTATATCAAATTGATTTATGAAAGTAACTTAAAGCAACCATGATAGAAATAATCATTTCCACAAGTTACATTGAATAAGTTAATAAATGAAGTAAAAATTAATTTTTAAAAGTAATAAAATTCTAATTAAAATGTTAAATTAACATCAAGAGTGTAGTTTCATAGCGCATTTATTGCAGTTTGTATTTACTGGAAATGGTGGGTAGTTTTATACATAGGTATATAAGTATGTAGGTAGTAGGTAGTTTTTATAAATGGCACAAATTCGCTCTTCGTAACTGCAATTTGCCAGTCAATGAAAATTGCTACAAATCCCTTCTGATTGAGGTCTAATCGCTGACGAAATCGCGATTGCAGTCAAAACGCCGACTTTTCCCATGACTAGTCCAAAATACTTCCAATAATCGCCTCTTCTCCTTTTGTTCCAATTAAAAGCAATTCAGTGTGGATTAAACTTGAATTTGGAACGATTGAGCATTACGACTGCAATATTTCAAGTGTTATTTCGTTCTGCGCAGGCGCATATTGACTGACGGGCTCATTGATTTATGAACGCACTGTATTGATTTATCGACACTAATTCCAGCAGTTATATTCAATTATCTATAATCGGGCTCGCTTCAATAGTTACAGTAGCTGATCTTAGATATATTGATATTGCGACAAGTTACGAATATATACGTGGGTACTCTCTTCGAAAATTGTGAAGTCGAGGTACGAAATTGCAATACTGACTGTATTCCAATTTCGTATGGTACGAAAGAAAAAAAGATATTTTCATAAGTACGAGTAAATAATACTTATAGGTATGATTAATAATTGTAATAATTAGAAAAGTTATTAGATGGAAAAAGTCATGTTTTTATTAACAAAGTGTGTACATACTACATGCAACGTACATATATTATTTAATCATTTAAAGGATTGACTGCCTCGTTGGTCGAATTGGTTGAAAGCACGATTGCCGATCCAGAGGTCTTGGGTTCAAATTCCGGGTCGGGCTCTGGATTTTTCTAATATGGATTTTATAGTAGTGGTTCGGACCCTGGAAATGTGCCCGGTGTATGACAATAGGCTCACCACCTATTCTCTAAAGGGACCTAAACGTAGCTGGTGGACCGTGGGAGTGTACTACATTCATCTAAGTAACTCTACGGGGATTACAGGCGTGATGTTACATTTTTACGTTGAATATTGTTCGACCACTTTTCGAGTACTTCCTTCGAACGCTTTGGACATTGGTCGCTTAGAAATAAACATGCGTGAAGATAATAATGCACTTATTCTCTTTACATCTATAATTTTATGCTTGACAATAGGAACACTTGACAGCAATATCGATAGAATTTAGTAGAGTCGAGTGCGTCACTATGCAATGCAGTACAGAAACACATTTTGAACATCACGTTTAATAAAAACGAAATAGAAGAGGTCAAGTACATTGGGTAATCTTGTCGTTAATGGACGGATCTCTTTAAGAGCACCTTATTTCAGAAAGTACAACAGCTTAAAGCTTATTTTAAGAAAATAATTCGGCAAAGTGTACAAAAATTAGTATACATGTAGTAGGGTACGCAAGAAACATGTTTAAGTGTGTTATGTAACCTGAAGTAACAAAAGAAAACAAGTTTTTATTATTGTGTCATCACGACGGATTGTTTATGGCGTAGACAGACTCGTGTATACAGACAAAATGTAGGTACTCGTGTGCCAAATATCTCAATTTTTACAGACTTCATGCTTGTTCTACAAATTACTAATAATATCGAAATTTTCACTGAACGTAACATCATCGTAGTTTTTATTACATTTTAGTGCCTACATTAGCGCTGTCGGCTGTTTTAGTATTTCATCGCATGCAGTGGGCGCGACGGTCCTAATTGGTTGAAATGAAACCTATTATTCCCTGATTTGGTATGATTGACAGCTGCCAATCTGTTGTGGGGTTGGTTTCCAGGTGGCGCGTGAGTTACGACAGGGGATATACATACCAGAAATAATTTTAGTGTTATTACATCAGTTATTGTATGTAGGTATCTTAGGTAAGTAAAATTAGTTAATAGTATTAATATTCTGTTATTTGTATTGAATGATATATGCTGAATATTAATTATTTAAAGTTAAATAATTAATATTCTGCTATTTGGAAAAGTGTAGTCGATAATGTAGATATAAAAATATGAAAGAGTTTTTTATTCTGGCAAATTGACTTAATTTTGCAATTAGTTATTGTCTTAAAAAAATCTCAATATCATTTCAATTTCATAATTGATTTCTGTCTATAAAATATTTGGTTAACTGCCAATGTGTACAATAACTGCAGTTCCGCTGAAACTATACGATGTACCTGTGGTCTTGATAGCTCTTTTTATTAGCAAGCCTTCGAAATTAAAAAAACATTTTTGGCTCAATACATTGAAATGTTTGTCTTTACAGGAACGTTACCGACCTACCGTAGATTCATTTCAAAAAATGTTACATCTCGCATCTGCTGCGATGAATCATACACAAGGTGGTTTAAATTTTACCAAATAACGTGAAGATATGAGATAATTACGATCGCCAACCAAAAAATATAGCTCAGAGCGTAAACATAAATCTCCTTCAAAAGTCGGTATCAAGTCCAATTATATCTAAGCTGTTATAAATCTTTAAATAATACCACCAAGTTCTATTTGTGCTACTTCAGGTGATCGTTACGGTTTTGGCTTCAGGGCGAATCTAATCTTCATTAGATACACAATTTTGTTATTGTTCAATTACAGCATTGCGTGTAGGGAGTGGCGTCCGCGAAAGATACTAAGCAACGTAACAGATCAAGGTTTTTTGTGATTTAAGAAGTGGCTAGAGAACACGCAGGGTGACTGAAAATTAACTGTTATAACAATAGCGCACATCAATTTGTACGATCATTACTTAAAATGTAAGTGTTATTGTGAATTGTGTCTCAATACGAAAATGAATTTGAAAAATAAGAAATATCCTTATACCCTTTGTGTTCCTGGCTGAAGGGCTTGTTATTTATAAATGATCACCAGCGTTTTTGTGCTTTGGGATCACATAAAGCTCAGTATCATCATCATCAGTCTATAGCAGTACCCTGCTGGACATGGCCTCCAGTAAGGGGTTATGTCTATAATCCCCACGCTGGGCATAAAGGTTGGGGATCGCAGAGCACAGCTTTTACCGCCGAATACGGTGCTGCCCGTAGGCGGCCAGGGCATATAGCTATGCCTAGACAGACCGAAGATACCACGACCTGTAATCGCCGGGTTTAAGCACCTCTTAAGACACCCGGCATGTATCCCGGCACGGGATCGGTTAATGTATTCTTACTCCACCCCCCTACTCGGATCACTCGGACACGGAGTTGATGATGATGACAATGAACAGCAGTACGGCGTCATCATTTTAGAATTGCGCGTTAACTGCGTCCACCAAAAAAGAGTTAAAATTGTGATAGATAAATAAAAACCTCTTATAGTGCATTTTGTTGCTGTGGGCGGACAAAAACTTCCTCAAGGCCCTTATATTTACGCAATGACTCTATCATAGACACGTCACATAACAAAACATGCCGACATCTTACACGTCAAAATCATACCAAAGATTGACAAGGAGGCGGCCGAAATTGGTTACAAGCCAATGCACAGCCACCTCTCCAAAAAACAATTTACAACAAATTTAGTCTTTACGCTGTATACATTTAAGAGACGATGTTTTGTAAAACAATGCTAATAGTAGATGGTTTTAGAATAACGGCGTTCAACACTGACAGAGCCACGTCAAACAAAGATTGAAATAGAGTAAGGTCGGGTGGAAAATGCAGGATTTCGTAATTTGTGTAATTTAAACCAATTATCTATTATTCGGTGCGTATCGGAGTGGAGTAAGGATACCTACATTCCCCGACCCCAGCCGGGATACAGGTGCCGTTAGAGGCGACAGATCATGGTATGGCGCGGTCTGCCTAGCCACAGTTACATCCTGGGCTGCATATGGGCAGCAGCGTAGGCGGTGCGAGAAGGTTTGCTCTGCGATCCGCAACCCGAATACCTACCGTGGGATTTATGAGCATAGCTCCTCAGGGGAGGGAAGCATGACCAGCAATAGAGTGATGATGATGAGGGTCTATTATTCGTCTTGTCTCAGATCGTCCCTAAGGGTTCCAGAAAATACTAAAATTTAGTGGTGTTTAATAAATTATTTGGGACTATTTCAATATTAATAGGTAACTTTATTATTAGAATATGAAAAACAAAAAATGCAAATAACTACGAAGTGATGATGATGAAGCATTGTTAAATATTAAAATCCAAAATTTTATTCATTGAATAATCGTACCGGATTTATTGTACAGATTTTATAAAATTTCACACTCTCATTAATACGTTTTCATTTCACTTCATTCCTCTTAAACAATATTCAATTTTAAGCCACTTTGTGTATAGGAGTGCGCTTATGAATTTCGTACAAAATCTACGAACACATCTACCCTTCTTAAAATATTGCGTTCAACGATAGTTATTATCTTTTCGACCTCAGTTTTTTATTGTTCAGATTTTAATTGTTCGTTTTGTAGAACTGACAATTAAATAGCTCGAGCTATAGGAAGGGTGAATTTTGTAGCAATCTCTTAATCAGTATTTAGAGCAACCATCAAGCCTTCGGAGTAGACTCAGGTAAATCAGAAATAGGGGCACTATTCTCAAAAGTACAGCCGTATAATTATAAAAGATCAAAATGTTGCTGCGGCGTTTGGACCAGTTATTAAATGTAAAATTTGAGGGCAAATGTGGTTATAATCGTCTCGGTTTCGGTTGAAATGATACGGAAATAGATGATTGTAATTTTGTTGTGACTCTACAAATTTGCAGACTTCTGTGGTCAGCGAGAATTTTGGCTTCTTCCGTTCTTGTTCATAACTTAAAATACATTTTAATATCTGTAATAGATGGGTTTAGACAATATATAGACAATATAATGCAGATTAATTGGATGGGATCCTAAAATTTACGACTTCATAAATATAAGTATCTGAGAATATACCTATATGACTAATTAAAAAGTAGTAAGCAGTTTATACATTCTCATTTTTAAAAAAATTAACTTTGCGAAAAATTAAATTTAATAGTAATTACAAAGTTACTATTAAATTGTTATTACCGATAGCTAGATGAAATGTTTTCCATATATTAATTTTGAAATCTTAAATTCTATATTGCTAAAAAAGTAAATTTTAACTGCACTTACATATTAAACATATTAAAATTCATACTTATTTCGCCACGTATATCTTTAAATATTCTATGTACTTTTCTAAAAAAATACTTTATTTATCGAAATACAATTTCAAAAAAAAGTATTAAAATAATATGCTTAAATTGTAACAAAAACGTGGACGAAATGTGGAACATTCGCAAAAATTATAGTAATTTTGGTAACAAAATTTAATTTATTTTATTGCAACGAATTACACATCCAGGAGTTCGATATTCTACAGTAAATACCACTTTGCGGTGAATTGGCGCCGCGTTGGTTAGTTTCACTGCCACCCGTGTCTGTACGAGACCGCAAACTAATCAAATATAACCAGTCATTATACCGTCATTTTTGGAAACGACGACCCATGGGGATAGATGAGGAAAATGGGCAAATGAGTAAAAGTGGGACGTACAGATTAAACAGGGCAGTCGGGTTTAGTATTAAGCTTATTATATAGCCTTTCCAATCATTGACGGATTTTTTTTTAATATGTTGTGCAATACAAATTACAAAGTATTTATTAATTCCAAGCATTGGTCTTATAAACATATTCTACATGAGTGCCTTCTATTAAAAATATTGTTTAACTTCAAATATACTGGAAACCATTTCCATAGTGGACCCGTGTTCCACTTTCTTTCAGATCATTGGACTTGTGTAGTATTGCAAAATTTTAACTGATTTGGGCAAGAACATTTTAAATATATTTACACGTTTTTGCATATATCTGATGATACTATATAAAATATCTCAAACATATTGTACCCTCTCAATGATACATAATGAAATACAAGGTGTTTACGTTCGCATTGTCAATAATTATAGTGCATCGTTTATTTGCGAGTTCCGCGGACCACCTATCATTATAACGAGAGCGACCTTTTCGTTTTTGCAGGCTTATGAATGAGCTTTGATGGTGTCGGTTGCTATTTTGTTTCATGGTATTTTGTGGCGCAAAGAATCCATACCGCCAATTTGTTGTTGCAATGGAGAGATTTAGTTCAATGTTAAACGTTAAGCTTCCCTTGTCGCTCCAGCTGAGATTTATACTGTATACTAAGCGCACAATAAAACTAAAAACGAAACTATTTAAAAATAACGTTACCTAAGTATTGATAAAATACTTGAAAACTTTATACAATTTAACAAAACAAATCAAAGTTTATAATAAATACAAGGATATAATCGAAAGTCCTGAGGTCCTGGGTAATAAATCCCAGATCGGGTAGGTACCGTTGGATTTTTTAACTAGCATTTCTAGTAGTCAGTCAGTGGTCATTGTCTTTGAACCTGAATGTGTGCCCGGTGTTCAATAGGCTCACCTTCTCCACTGCAGGACGTAAACGTAACTGATGAAACGACTCCAGTCTCCGAGCCAATACTAGAAAATCTAAGTTAGAATAATCTGATAACGCCTGGGATTTATATTATTAGCTATAATATACGGGTATATGTATATATATTTTATGTAATGAACATAAATCAATATGTATGTATTATTTTATCGATAATTATGTATTACAGTTGAAATTAAGTGATATATTGTACTTATAAATAATACGATTATTATGAAATAAAAAAGTAATGTTACGTTTTGGACTTCAAAGAAGCATTTTTATACTTGTTTATTATGTATACCCATTTAGACCCTTCCAAAAAGACTTCTACTTGAGGTGACGATATAGGAATAATGTCTCACGAAATCAAAATTAACGTAGCTTTAGAAGTAACGCATATTAAATTAAGAAGAGCATCTCATGTGCTAGAACTGCATATACAACAAGATAAATAGCCAAGATTATTCACATAGGTGGTCTTAACTACCGTTTAAAGTAATTCTGTTAGAGATAACATTTTAATGTCAAAGACACGTGCTAGAAGGTACAGATCAAGTGATAACGATGGTAGGAATCTTTCGCATTAAAAGTAATATTGTATGAGACTTGGTTACGCGTCGGATAATAAGAGCCATTCTGTTTGTAACATTAATAGCGGTATGTTATGAAAAAGGTATTTGGACCACATATATGTATATCCTTAAAAAAAACATTTGATTTAAATAGTATCCTAAGATTACAAACAAAATGAACATCTGAAACTGATCCTAGATTACCGTCGACCCAAAAAAGAGGAAATCCCAAAAATCACCTGCACCAGTAACACCCAGAACATTAACCGAAGGTCCTGCACGACTTTTGCCTCAAGCGAAGATGCTTATTAAGGATGTACCACGCACCTGTGTGAATATTTTCATAATCCTCCTAATTAGAGGTTCGCAGATATTCCCAAAGAACGCCGAAAGCCAAACGGTTGAGCCTTACTGTGGAGGCAATAAATTGTTCGACATTTGACCCCACGGACCAAGTTTTTTTGGAGAATTTGCCCTCCGGCTGCCCTGATCTTAGTTGGAACTTTTTGGAAAGTTCACAGAGTATCAATAGTAACAGAGATAATAATTGTAAAAAAAATCCGTATCCAATAAAGTAATTCGTTTTACATAGTTCAATAAGTCAACAATACTTGTTTGATTCTTTTAAAGTTCATAAATGTGTACGAATTCGACTGAATAGTGAATTAGAATGGTTACTTTTGTATAATGCATAATATTTCAATATAGGTACGTATACCTATTATTTTGCAAAAACATTCTAAGATAACGTTCACAGAAAATAATAGTCTTTAAGAAAATCACGTAAGATTCAGTGAATACTAAAGTGTAAATGCGTGTCGTGATAAATTGCGATCAAAATCTCCGCTTGAAACTGTAAAAACAATTTGCGAGCGGCGCGCATGATGGTCCCACATAAATCCAAATTTACTCGCCGATACCTGCTCTGTGCTCGCACTAATGTCGGATATATTTATCGTGGCGATCGTCAACCGTGGCGGCTTGCCTGAGGGCTACCCGCCTCAGCTCTGTCTTTCCCACGTGCTCTGAATGCTTGGATTGCGTGCGACCTCTTGCACCACTCCTACTCGTACAGACTAACGCAACTCTATCAACACTTTTATTCTCAGTAATCCCCTTTGCATTATAAACCGTTTCATAAACACCAGTATATAAATATGTTTCATTCTTTTCAATCTGGACTGTGGATTTACAATCTACCATGTAGTAGTAATGTGTACGATCACGTACAGTCACTATAGCTGCTGAAGGGGATCTACTGTTTGCTTCAGGCTAGAGATCTGAGTTCTCACCTTCGACTTTTACGACCGTGGGATTTTGACCATAATCAAGTAGACCGTTTTTTATACGTGAAACTTGGTGACGGGTTACCGAGTTTAGAGCTTTCTCGCATTTCGAAATTTCAAAAATTACTGTTGCTGATGTGTAACTTGGTATTAGTAGAAAAAATATTGCTAAAATTGAATTAAAAGGTTTTTTTCTGTAACGGTGTCGATAGTAGTTTAAAACATTTTAAAATACATCAAGTTTATTTGATAAAGTTTAAGTTAGAAAAAATATAGTTTGAACATCAGTCTTTTTATTTACTTTTGTACCAAAGGCTTCAACCAGTTTACTTTGAATTCCATTCAAATCCCATCGAAGCGACTTGATGCAGGTTCGCTTAATAGCGGCATTCAGGGTAATCGATGTTAAGCCACAGAGGTGATTACAAGCGTTTACCACATTATTTGGTAATCGATCGGGTTCCCTGTAATATTAGGAATACATGTATGGAATTCCTGGAGCAATGCCAGCTGTTAAGTGGTCTATACCAGCAACGTACTAATAATCTTGATAATCGAACAGTTTAAAATTCCTCAGAGTAAATATAGAGGCTCTACTAAATTTTAGTTACACATACCCCACATGCTTATTATTTTTGGTCTCTTTGATAATTCCAGGAGGATATTCATGTAATCGCTAATAATTGACCACTAATTTTAATCGTATTGACTATTATAGAGTTGGTTCCCTATATAGGTATAGTAATCGTATAAATTTCCCGGATACATTACATGAATGCTTATTAAAATTTCATTGTTTTCTTGGTTTTATAATATGTTTTATAGTTTTGAGAAGAATTTTAGGTAAATGGTCATTGGATATCATACATATTGAAATAATTATTTCCCCTCCTCTACATTTATTAAAGTCATCATACCTTATGGTCGTGGTCCTCTCCGTTCGCAATGTTCCTTATACGTCTAGGTCTTCCTCTTTCAACTTTGTCATTTACAATTATTTATATTGATTTGTCACTATCCTTGATTTTTCTATATCACCAAACCATGACTGCCTCGTTGGTCGTGTTGGTTGTAAGTGCGACTGACCATCAAGAGGTCCTGGGTTCGATTCCCGGGTCGGGCACTATAGAATT
>DWTO01004081.1:0-11888 GCA_018244755.1 Jemadia pseudognetus
TTTTTATATCAGTTTAAAAAGAAAAGTATGCTTTCATTTGTAGATATTGGAAGGATGTGACGCAGATGTACCTAGCGCAGATGGATAGAACTGCGGCACAAGATCGGTGCGATAAAATAGGTAAGAACGCATATGATATTACATACTGTAACAACTATTTATTTAAATAATTTTAATTTTCGCTCGTAATAGAACTTGGGGATAATCATTTTAGCCAAGCCCTAATATTTTTTTCCCTAAATTTTTGTACTATCATATTTATCTTTTTTCTCGAAATTGTTTTGCCTTATTCTTAAAAGTACATATTATAACAAAATGTAAGTAGATGTGATGATAGAGCGTCATAACTATAGAAGCTTATATATTTGAAACGGGTCGTGGGTGTGGTCATATAAGCGAGTACAGTCGGAAAAATAGACGTTTAAAGTTTAACCCGGCGGTTCGCGTGACGCGCGGCCACGTCACGCCACGCTGCCGCGCGGCCACGCCGCGCTGACGCGCCTCGTCCGCAGAGACGCGGCAGTACGGCGGCGCCGTGTACCGGCGCGCGGCGCTGCTGCTGGGCGCGCACGACGCGCGCGGCGCCGTGGACTGCCTCCTGCGCGCGCGCCTGCACCTCGACGCCTACGCGCTGTGCCGCGCGCGGTGCGTCCGTCTCCGCAACGCCCACTTCATCCTACACCGCGCTCTGATTCTACACAAAACTAACATTCAATTTTGACTGTGAACGAAATATCCATGTCGTTTGAACATGTACAAATTCATGAACAAATTCTACCTTTTCTGATGGTTCGACCGTCTGGTAGCGTAGTTTGATCACTAAATGTTGCACCTTGAGACACTATAAAACCGTTACATTAAAACAAATGAAATGGTTATTTTTTCGGGCTAACTCCTTCTAGTGTACTGTGACGAAATACGACTCTAGACAGATTTCCTAATCCTATTAGTCAAGTTTGTGAGAATAAGGGTGTGATTAATCATAAGATAAAATGAATTAAATATAAATCACAGAAGCATTTACTATGAACTGTTAATTTAACACATTTATTATTAAAACAACGCAAGAAAAAATCTAACATCATGCTTGTAATCCTCGAAGAAGTGGGCATAGCGTCCTTGTTCACTCCCACATTTCACGTGATACCAACATTCATTATTAACTCTTTGCTACGGAAGTATTTAAAATTAAGGAATTTGATTTCCATTTTTGCTCTATATACCTGTATAAGACATTTCAATTACTTGAATTGCAGATACATGGATAGTATAGCACAGGAAGTTTTATGGCGTTGGGCGAAAGATTCTCTGTTCAACGGCTGGCTGAAGATGGCGGTTATAAGGTATGACATTGTTGTTTTGGTTTTAGGAAATTTTATGTTATTCTATAATTGTAAATTAATATCATGTATAAAATGTTCATGAAATTTCAGTTACATAGCACTCGGAGAACTGTACAAGGCATCTACAACATTAGCTAGCTTGAACAAAGACGACGAAGCTTGGCTTAGTTTAGCTGCGGATCTGGCCAAAGTCGCGGGACAGCACACGTATGCCGGCCACCTAGAAGACAAGAAGGTCCAAATAAAACAGGCAGTGAAGGACGAAGAGTTAGAAGAAACATTGGAACAGCTGCCAACCAGAATTGAACTGCTTATGAAGAGTAACGATGAAGATGTTAAAACTGAAAATGGGGATTCTGATACCAAAGAGTAGTTAATGCTATTTAAGATATCTTTAATTCTTAAAACTATCCCCATACATGTATATCTTGTATTAAAATAAAAGTTTCTTTCAGTAACAGTAGATACTGTATAGTTAAGTTTTTCAAGGGTCACATGATAGCAAATTGTGTCCTTCCAACTCATCTGTATCCAGTTGCCAGGCTCGACCCTGAGAGATAACACCTAGAACTAAGCACTCTTTCATCCAGCCGTTTTGGGGTTTTGTACATGTATAGATTAATAAGTGTATGCCTTGTTAATACATCGAATAATGAGGATAAAATCTATTCTTTTGTTTATTTATTTAGAAACAGTAAAAACGATCTGAAGGATAGATTCAAAGCATTTCTAGTACTTTATCCATATGTGTTTTCCTAAGTTGTAACTGTTATTGATATGTCAGAAAGTGAAAAATAAAGGTGCCCGAGATATTTTTATGGAGCAGCCACTTTTGTAAATATGTATAACTAAAGAATCAGGATGTTTTAAACAATTCTTGTTAGGTTCGAATTAAATGTAGCTTGGTCCATATTCCAGTATATAATATTGAGTAGCTTTAATGTACCAGTGTTTACTGACATTGAAAAATTGATGCTCTGAGCAAAGAGAAACCAATGCTATTCATGTGACCAAATTGAAATGTTGGCAGTTTTATTTATCTATTGTGAGTCTTCGTTTAACACAGCGTACTTCATCACTTTATCTCTTCACTTACTGTAACCTGTTCATTGGCAGTCTGCATATTGTAATAATGTATTGTAGATGTATGGAATATAAGTATGAAATGTCTTGTTATGTGACCCTATCTGTGTCCAACAACTATCATATTCTTGATATTATGTAACTAAATGTATTACAAGTCACTGTAGGTTTATTGCGTAACTTTAACGAAGCATGTAACGTATATATAATTATGACATTATTTAGCGGTTACTCACCACAACACAAGTGTACCAGTAATAACATAGTGAAGTGATAAAAAAATGATTTGAATGGTGTTTTCCTATACGATATTATGTTTCTTTTATTCTCTTTGTATGTACTTTAAGTCGTTTAATAAACATTTACATGAAAACCAGTATTTTGTGTCACATGTATGCCACTATACAATTGTCTTTTATTACCTTTCTACCACAGTGACTTAACTTTTCTTATTAACTAAAACGAGCTCTAACATTTGATCTTACGTATGTATGTATATATATATACAAAGTTATTGGTTAAAGTTATTGACTATGAATCACTTTTTCTGCATGGTGTATTCCAAACTAGCGAAATTGTTACCACAGTATGGCATTGATTTAAAACTGTTTTATGTCGAAATAAATATAATTATCTGTAAATAAAAGAGATCCTCCAATTCGAGTACCTTAATCAAGCACTCTCGCTTAAGTAGTCAGCAAAATCATTAAAGTATAGTAGAATTATATAAGTTAACTGCCTCATTAGTCGTGTTGTTGGCAAGCGCGACTACCTATCGGGAGGTCTTGGGTTCAAATCCCGGGTCGGGCACTACTGGATTTTTCCAATTTAAACTATAGTAATGGCTCGGAGTCGAAGTGGCTTCGATGCATGACAAAAGTATCACCACCTATTCCAGTGGGACGTAAACGTAACTGGTGAAACGTGGTAGTGTACTACTACTACATACATTCCTCTGCCTATCTCTTCGGGTATTACAGTCGTAATGTTACGTTTTCTTAAAATTAAACACTTCTATAAAAGTACAATAATGTGAAGTGTGTGGCACCTACAATACCAAGTAGGTAGGTACTTTGTATCAGAATAGAATGGTCTCACCACAAAGCAATAATGTTAATATGTAGTTTCGCTATTACAAGGATAACTGAAAAAAATGCAGAATACTGAAAATTATCTTTAATGAATCAACAGGCACCATTGCAATTGTTATAAAAATAATAATTATTATTTATTTGTCAATAAGTCGCTGTTATTTGGCGTTGTTACTCGTACATACAGTCCACTCATTTATCTTTATAATTTTTATATCAAATAAATTCAACCACGCGTTTTACAATTCCACTCAAAAAATATAATTGCGTTTCTCATGCACTACGAAAATTGAATCATATACTTAAATATACATATATTCGTATTATTATAATATCAAATGAATATTTATATTAAGTACAATCTAATAATACCAGGAATAAGTCTGCATTAATTAATCATATCTAAAAGGCACATCGTTTTAAGGATAAGTTTCACAATAGTCATTGTAGAAACATATGAACAACGGAAAATAATGCTTTAAAAATACAAATGGCAATCGTAAATGAAATATTGAAACATGTAATTTTATAAACAAAATCAAAAATGGCTTTTGTACGATATAAGAATTAAAAAATAATTTTAACATATTGATATACTTTTTCAATACAAATTTAAAAAAACGAATCGGTCGTTCATTAATTACAAACAATGGCATCGGACACACAACAACTTGCAAAACGAAAATAATTACATTTATATTATTCTCCATCATTACATACTTTAAAACTCTAAATGCTCTTGGAATGTTAACAAAGCATTTCAGTCTAATATACATACTACAAACACATGTTAACTGTCAACTATCACTGTAAACACTGTTTACAGTGCATTAACAATATCTAGTGAAAACATGTTATGATGAGAAATGAGTATTAATGGAGTTATTGAGACTGTTATCACAGGCACATTTATACACACACACACACAAATATAACAACGTTACAATAATTGCACTTGTGTATTACATTGATTCGTTGTCATGTTTAGACGACAAGCGTTGCAAGACAGGGTTTTATAATAAAATAATACAATTGTTGATTGCAGAAAATTCTTACAAATCGTCTTGGTGATTATCATATTAAATCAACGATACTATAAGACAGTTATGTAACAAATATCATACCTATATTCCCATGTTCCTTTGCCAATAGAACTTCGTTGTGCTGAAACTAATTACAGACATTTTTATTTTTCTCAAGCCAGTTACAAAATTATGGATATGATAATATTGTGTGATTATTTATGTTGTCCCAGTTGTGGGTCTTATATTTATGGCTCGGAGAGACAAACTCCTACCACACAGTACGTGAGGAAACCCAGGTAATGTCAATTGAACGCTTGTCATCTGTACACACTATAATAATCACAAAAGTCCAGCTTCATGTCAAGTATTTCAGTTGCCTTAACTTAGATTTAGACATGCTCCGACGGGTCCTGGTTCTCCCTGTTCGACTCATTGACCGTTTTGCCGCGTTTTTTGCAAATGTTGATCAGTTTTGCATTAATCTTTTTCAATTTTTGGTTTTCTTTCATCACATCTGTTAGCTGTTGGTTCTGTAATCAAATCATTGCCATGTTATAGTAGAAATAAAATACATGAGGTTAACTTTAGTCGAGACAAAATCTCTTAATACAATAATGTCAATTAATTTAAATATCGATTGGTTGGAATCACATTTAATAACGTAATTTTTTTTTATTGTTTCAATGTGATCAAAAACAACACATGGAAGCAACCAGTAAGTCGTAATTTATTTAATACATTTGTTGTATTAATTTTTCTTTACTTTGGGCATTCTTTGCAGATAAGGAATATTTATTTTCATAAGTAGATTGTATGAAAGTTTTTGTATAAAAATCAACGAGGGTAAAATTATCTATAAACTGCTATTTTAATTTGAGCGGAGTAAGGCAAATTTACTGACATAAACACCGATGAACACGGAAACCCAAAGTACAATACAACCAACACACAAAACATTCCCCTTTTCTAAAAGCGAAATTTTTACGTGTCGAATTATAAGATTCTGGGCCGGGGCTACAAACGGCAACGATTAGGCCGGTGCCGCTAGCCTCCCCTCACACTCAAAACAAAATGAATTAGATATAGTGAGGGCCGTACCTGCACGATGGCGCTGCCGCCCGCCGCGTACGCCGGCCGCGCCGCCTGCACACCACACGCACAATGTACACGCCACTACCTTATGCCGAATTATACCCTATCTCCCCAGTAGGCTCAAGCCTGCAATCCCGTGGATTGACTTTGCATGCTGATTTCTTAGTCGGTTACCATAATTTGTAATTTCAGATAAGCAAGGCTTCTCTGTAGTGACGCATACAGTAATGTAATATTGCACATGGGAATTGGTTTGATGGTGCCTACTTTATATCCCCAGTTACCAATTACCATAGTGAAAAGTGACTCATAACTCGTGGAAAAAAGGCTACACGATGGATTCGTTGCGGATAAATAGATAGTGAACAAATTTTCAACAACATCAATATATAGAGACTTACAATCTTCAGCCCTTTCAACTCTGCGCTCTGTGCGTCGAGCGGCAGCGCGCGAGAGCCGTCCTTCTCCACTTGGTAACTCAGTAAATCTAAAACACAGGAGTTACATACATGAGATCAGGGATCAATTTAGAATGGAAGACAGGATTCAGTCTAGCACGTAAGCATCTAATAAATAGGCATATCCAGAAATTACACTTTTGTCTAGGAGAGGAATAGGAGTGAGCTTGTGTGGTACAAGGGGCAAGAAAAGCTTTAGGTGACATTTAAGAAGTGTGTCGCGATATGCTTAGACATGACATGACAGACATGAATGAGAAAGTTGCGTTCAGGCGCCTGCTTAGACATGTCAAGTGCGCTCGCGCGTGCGAGGGCGCACGCTCACCGTCGCCGGTCTGCGTGGTCGCGTGCGCCGCGCGGGCCGCGTGCGGCGGCGACGCGGCGGGCAGCCGGCTCTGGTCGTGCAACGATTGTCGCTTCCTTCTCGTACTGATCGTTATATTATTTGCGTCATCTTCGTATTCTTTTAGTTTTGCCTGAAAATAATGTAGCATATAACAGTGGTTAGGATATGCAAAAAATTATGCATATTTAAAAGTAACTTCACGCCTGTAATCCCCGAAAAGGTAGGCAGAGGAATGTAGAACACTCCCATGTTTCACCAGTTACATTATGTACCACTACTGAATAGGTGGTGAGCCTATTGCCTTGCACGGAGCACATATCCAGACTCCAAGCCATTACTACTTCACTCACTGTACATATTTATTGAGCTATAAAAATAATGTCAGCATTTAACTTTACATACTTCTGTTAACTACCAAAGGCAATGTGTAATGCACCGGGTTGTAGAAAATGAAAAGTTAAACACACTAACAGACATTTAGGCCTATTCAATAGTAATAAATCTACAAAGCGCACTTTCCAGAAATATGTTATAATATGTTCAGTTCAATTTTGCTCACCTCTAAGGCTGCCTTTGTTTCTTTGAGTTTCCAGCACTGTTCGTCCCTCTCCCGCAAGTACTCTGCGCAAGTTTCGCACTCCTCGTCGAGCTCCTTGTAGCGTTCCTTTAGCTCCTCCAAATCTTGCTTACAAGATTCCAATTCCGACTTAATCGCTTCCAACTCCCTATTGGATGATAAGTGTTACATATTAGTTCATTATAGAAACCCTCTTTATAGAGGTGTAAGTCCAACAGTGGATTAAGATAGAAACCCATCAGTATTGCTATCACTGTTGGGTTTGGATTTGTAGATGCTACAATTTTTATACCCTTTTGACTCTAGAAGGCTTCGTGATGTTGGGACAACAACGCCTAAAATACAAATAGTACTATATTGTTACTGATCAAACTGCTGAATGTGCAATTTCTTTGCTGACCTATTGTCTTGCAGGTATTTCTTCTCCAAAGCCTTCTGCATTTTCGCCATTGTAGTCTTGAGATCCTGATTCTTAAAGCGCAGTTCCTCGATGGTTTTTGTTAACTTTTTGTTCTTGTCCACTTCGGCGTCGTACGACATTCGATCGACGACCACCGAGTGAAGATTTCTCCAATCTACAAACCAATTATTTTTTAAATAAAAATAAATAGACACAATTTAAATATCAAATACCATATTTTTTCTGTTCTTAAATCATATTTTTTCTAAGTTGGAAAAAAATTATGTTACAAAAAAATTGCGTACAATAAAATATGTAAGGTAGAACAAAAGGCAACAGGAGATGTACAAATATTACCTTCATCGGTGTTGACAGCGGCGTCCGAGACGCTGGACTTGTGTTCAGATCTGTTCAAAGCAGGATTCGGCAAAGTGGCTTTCAGTTCATTCAGTGTTTGCTGAAATTATAGGTAAAATTTATTCAGAGACTCAAAATTCAGAGAAGTCGGGCATAGATCTAAGTTTCCATGCAAGCGAAATACAGTTTTAGGGAGGTTTAAGTTAAAAACTTGGCTTTTAAATAGACTGTTTAAACCAACAATTTGAACACAATGCAAAACGAATAATACTCGTTTGTCCAGCTACACTTGACCAGCGCGGCTGCCTATGACCTTGAATCTTTTCATTCAGGTACATCTCTAAGAAATATCGTACAAGGGTTTATGATGTTGTTCATAGGATTAATATGTTTGGTTGTCGTGACGCTACAGGCGCTTCCCGAGGGGTCGTACTTAGATAAATATGTAACATCTGTTAGTATTTTATTTTACACTTATTGAAATTGTAATTAAATATTGATTGTGACTTGTTAAGTGGTGTGCTTGAGAATGATGTTTAATATTAACAAACAAATAATATATTAGAGATATCAATAATTAAAATAGGAGATATTAATAATTAAAACTTGTGTAATTCTGAATGTTTATGTTATTATGAAATGAACACTTATATCACCTCCAACACTTGTTTTTCCTTTCTTAATCGCAAGCACTGCTCTTCTCGCTCTCTCAAGTACTGGGCGCATGTCTCACACTCGTCGTCTAACTCCTTATACCTCTCCTTGAGATCTTCCAATTCATTTTGACATGACGCCAATTGCATCTTGAGTTGTGTCACGTCACTGAAAACATAATGTGAATGGAATTAAACAGACATTGCGGGAGCACCACTATTTAAAGCACTATTGAATGTTTATTTGAGGAGTTTGTACAAAAATTAAAATAAAAAATCAACTATTTCTTCTATTTGCTTTTATCTTGCTCTAAGAGCTTTGTGAAAACGGAATTTTATAAAATAATCTTCAACCTTCGCAATAGCCGGAGTCGATAAGAGACAATATTTGAGTATTAACTTATTAATCAATTAGCTATAAACTCAAAACACAAAATTGGGGTGCTTAGTTGGTTTTGCTGATTTGTTAAAATGTTTTATTGATTCACATGCAATTCCAATGACAAGTTACCAAAAATAAACATACCTGTCGCCTTGATAGCTATTTGATTTCTCAAAGTCCTGTATATCTCTCAGCTTCTGAGATTGATCTGTAAATAAAAACAAGACATAAAATGATTATCTACTTAATTTTATTAACTCAGGATCGGTATATTAGATTATAATTTAAAGCATGTATGTGTAAAATGCATATTCGAAACAATGCTGGCCAGGATTTAACGGGTTTGATGTATTCCTGTACATCTAATGTACTGTAATACTAAAAAACAAATAATCTAAATTTACCCTTGCACTTTTTTTAAACTAATTCATTCCACTGCTATAGTAAGAATTGCAACAATAACATGCAAAGGAACGTCTGATAACCGTCATGTTTACGACGAATGAACGAAATATGAACGAGCGGGTGAACACGCGGCTAGCGGAGACGCACCGTGCTCGTGCGGCGCCGGTGAGTGCGGCGCCGGCGAGGGCGGCAGCGCGGCGCGGTGCAGGTCGTGCGCGCTCTGGCGGCGGCGCCGCGCCGCCTGCACGCCGCGCGGCTCGTCCCTGTCGCTCTGCGAGTACACCGCAACAGTGTTAATATACTCACTCGTCACTATTGCCTCCCTCTTCAGTTTTCCCATTAATAGACTAGTATGCATATTCCAGTGCTAGTGACTTCGTAGCTTCGCGAATAATAAGAGTTCAAGAGCATTTATTTATCTATGAATAGAATGTCACAGGTTTAAGATAACGGCGTGTTGACGAATTCAAGGCCAGGAGCAACGAGGGACTGAGAAGTCACTGTAGCAGAGCATCACATCAGTGATGGCGAGGAAGGCGTGACATTTGGGTTCGTATTGGAAACGAAAAACATTTTCGAGGCCGGAGTCAACGCGACGCGTCAGCTTTGAATCACTGTACATTACGTTAATCAATTTTATTTTGATTTCACAAAAGCTGATCATGACAATGCGAACGATTATTATCCTGTTACAAGTGTTATTCAGTGTAAATTAAGGTCATTGATACAATATATATGTTACCGATATTTAAAGGTAATCAAATCACCACATTACCTGATCATGTTTACATTGAGAGCTGTCACGTCTGAAACAACGAATAATATAATTAATATTTCTATCCAAAATATTAACAACAGCGAGAGAATAATTAAGCAAATTAATAACGGTATAGAACTGTTTGTACCCTTTGCTAAGACGCAGAGGTGTGCTTCTGTTCGATTCAACGCCATCGATTTCCATAATGAAGTCGTCGTTCTTCGAACTTGAACCGAAAAGCGCGTCCATTTTATTGTGATCTGCAAACAGGTTTTTTTTACAATGTTTTATAATAATAATAATGTCATTTAGAAATTTCACTATCTCATTAATATGGTAATTACGAAAGCATTTCCACGTTTGTATGTCCAGACAACTGAAGAGATTTTACTGAAATTTGACATAAAGACAGCTTCAACGACTGGAAAGAATGCATAGTAATAAAATTTTAAAATTAATTGTTTAATAATTAATAGTAGGCATATAGGGGGTTACTTTTGTAAACGAATTACTAAATAAAATAAATGTATTACCTGTATTATATATTTTTCCTATGTATTTAGACTTATTTTTCACAACCTTGGTGTATCGAACACATTTGCTATATGAATTACGTCACCATCGTGTTTCATCCTGTCCTTTTGTCGTTTCATTATTGGAACGAGTCTATTCCCATAATGAGAAAGTTTACACTATTTAGACATCTAAGTAATGTTTTGGAGATTTTAAATTCAAGGTTAGTAAGTTTCTTTTACGATGTTTTCGTCTTCGTTGTAGCGGGAACTATTACATATTAAAATAGCTAAATAGTTTATGAACTAATAGATAATAGCTTATAAGCTAATAAACAGTTTTATAAATTATTATAGGGGAATATCAAGACATTGAATCGAAGATATAAAAAACGATCTATTGAAATTGAAGAACTCTCGGCTATCGATCTCGTTTAAACATCTCATAGTGCCTTGATGTTAAGCATACCTACCGTCAGTCTCCGTTCTGTCGTCGGCGATCTGCCGCTTGGAGTCGTGGATGGTCTGGCGGCGGCGGCGCGACGCGTCCAGCATCGAGTCTACCGAGAGCCGCGGCCTGTGTGCTTCTTGCAACTCCGATATCTGCGTCTATTAAAAGAAACGAGACAATGGTAAAGAACTTATAAATAACTATTATGTCAGATACATATCAATACATAAGTACATAATTGTCTCTCGATATAATGATTAACTGTTAAAGAATGATTGAACGTAACATCATGCTTGTAATCCCCGAAGAGGTAGGTAGAGTAGAGATACACCAGTTATATTTATACCGCCAAAATGGAATAGGTGGAGAACCTATTGCCAGGTTAAGAATAATTGACTGACGAAGCGTTTTAAGTAGGTATTACAATACGGTATAGAGAGTAGCAATTATAGTCAATCCCAGTTATCGCCGTTAATTAATTCAAGCTAGATCAAGTTAAACAAAATAGACAGTCTCGAGGTTTGTTTTAAACAAATTTACTCTTAACATTTTAGTGCAAACATTCCCTTTATAGTTGTATAAAATTTGCAGAAAGGGATGGTGTTGTGGGAAAACATATAATATTTACCTCCAGAAGATGGTTGGTGCTGTTTAGTACTCTAATTTCTTCTTTTGACACCTTATTTTCTTGGTACAAATCATCACATTCCATTTGTAATGCTTCCAGCTTCTGCTTAAGTTCTTCAATCTGCTTCTCTTTTTCACTATTTTCTTCTTTTATTTGTTTTTGTAACCTGCAATAGCATATTTTTAATACATTAAATAGTTAGAACAGAGAATCAAAATATATTACAACACTTTGATATATAAAATGTGGAGAAGGCGCGGCAGGTATGTAAGGATAGAGCTATTTGGCACTCGGTGCTCTCTGCCTACCCCGCAAGGGACCTGGCGTG
>DWTO01004082.1:0-11887 GCA_018244755.1 Jemadia pseudognetus
GCCGAAACTGAGAGTGAGGCCGAAAGTTCGGTTACGGTTTCGGTTTCGGCTGAAAAACCAGTTTCGGTCGGACACTAGTTTTTATCAATCAACAGTAATCATATTTCGTTCCCTAGAGCTAAAGTTGATCGCATTTTTTAACATTCATGTACGGAATATTTTTATTTTATTATATTTAATACAAAAGAAACTTTATTTTAGGCCTGAACATGAAACGAACAATGGGAATTATGATTGATTTTTAATAATTATAATTCGCTAACCTTCCCAAGTACACAATGTAAATTCGTTAATTTCTAACCGAGATCTCAGCCATATCAGACTGAAAATTCAATCAAATACTCGTTAGCCTCAAGTGCTGTCCGCAATTTACACTACGAATATTAAACGAACGATCACAATATTTTCACAGATTGAAATATTTTCGTGCCTCGATGTGGGATCAGACGTTCGTCAACGTCAAGTGGGTACTATGTTGGTACATAAATTTAACTTAGGCTTTGTTCTACGCTGACGTTGTACTTGTATTTCCTAATTTTAGGGGAGCTGTGGTGATATGAATCTATTTAGCATTGTTAATTATATTGTTACAATGTATGACGCGGTAATTAAAAAAAAATACATGTTGAAATATTTGTTTAGACAACCAATAGTTATGGGATTTTGACTTAAATGACTTAACGAATGTTAGGAAAAAATTGTAAAGAAGTTATTTATTTTACCATAATCATCATGTTCGTCGTCGCTGCTCACTGGTTGCGACTCCTGGCTGTACCTCTGCCTCAGTCTTTCGGTCCTGGGGGCGGTTGCGCGAGCGAATGCTGCCAGACTGTCGTCACTTTCTCCAGCCCCTACAGAATTCCCGAAATGAAAAGAGTGAAAACTTGGAAACTTTTTTCTACTGTTAGCAACCAAGTTTGATTAATAAAATGTGTTTGACTAGAACACCCTTCACATAGAAATACGTTAATGACGTCGTTCAAGTGCAAACCATTGCTCGTTTAGAACAGAGTTTTCGTTTAGTATGTATGTAATAGTTAGTCAAAATGTTTGTTAAAGAACTGTAAAAGCTGCAATAGACATCCGTATTTATCGCAGTCGTTTGTTAAAGGTAAAAGTTTGTAAAAGCGCGGTTCCTATTGTAACCCAAACTCACGACTGGAAAAATAGCGTCTCGTCCAGACGGCGTTGCGCGAACAATGTTTAATACAGTTGGCATTTTTAATGAGAGGATATTCTATAAGTTCTGCATAAAAAATTCCGAGAAAAATTTAAAACCACCCTTGTGCAAAACCTTTTATTTCCTTCACAAAATTATTTCAAACAAACTTTTTATTTTCATGTTACGTTTTTTCGCTATAACTTTTCGCTATAACTACTATGTCTTGTGTACCTGGGGTGCCGGCTAGCACATCAGGAGCAGGAGCCTCATTATGTTCTTGCAGATCTAGTGTAGTAGTCGAAGACGTAGTGGTTCTGTCGCTTGGTGGTACATAGTAGAATCCTTCGTGATGCGCAGCGCTACCCACGCAAGCTGTAAGCGGAGCCAGGGTTGAAAGGAACTGTCGCCGAGGCTCTGACTTCTGTAATAAATGAAAAGTGTTAGAAGAAAGATAGATTAAAGCATTCCAAATTTACTTGCATTACGATTCGCAGTCACTAGTTGAGATGCAAAATACGATGACATCTTAAATGTGTGGGAGATTTTATTACACGTTACTCATCGAATCTAGCTCAAAACATAATTATTATAAATTTTTAAAAGGGGAGAAGATAATAGTTCAAAAAACGACAGTTAACTATCATTTGCTTCAAGAACTGATAAAAAGCAAAAGGCAAGTTACATTTTCCCATTGAGACATTGAGAGATCGCAATTGTTTTTTTTTATAATGTTCAGTGAAATTCCGCTGTTAAATGCTTTAGTGAAATAGTTTGTTATGAACAAATATTTAATTTTGTTCCTTTGCCTATAAAATGCACAAATTGTTACTCGTGACAAGTTAAGCATAAATCATGCGTAAGTGTTCAGATTGGTTTTCGAGTTAAGTATATAAATCGTTTATAAACAACATCAAAAAGTAATTTTTATATTATGAATACATTCGAATGGTACAATAAGCGGTACATAAAAAGTATGCTATTTAAAATTAACTGTACCTTCTGAGGTTCTTGATGGACGTCGCCTAGGTCGGGTGGTTGTTGCCGAGTTAGCACAGGGGCGGACAGGGTGGAGGACGAGGAGCTGGACGAAGCGCTTCCAAAAGCCTTTTCACAGTTCTTGTCAATACTATTAAACGACTTGTCGCTGGATTTGTCGCTGCTGTTTGAGAACTTGTCCGCACTGTTTATGTTTGGTGAAACACGTTGTTCGTCTACATCATCTTCCACGTCGCAGGTTAGCAGTCTGATGCGCTCTGCTAACGAGGTCGTCTCCTGCTTTGGAAAACCACGTATGGACAAAACACGCCTGTATTTCCCCAAAGGGGTGTTTACAGGGTACTGTAGTATAACGTCACTTCACTAATTGTTGTACACTTCCCATGTAATAAAAGTAATAAAATACAAATATGTATAATACACATCTTAAATAATGGTGAATGAGAAATGATAATAAATACATGATGGTTATGTTACAGGCGAATACATTACATAGTAGACTTACATAATTATAATCAATACATAATAATATTATGTAAGTAAAGACTAAAAATGATTATTATACAACGACCTCATTGATACGAGTAGGTACACAGTTTGTTTCAGGGAATTTGTTATTACATGGTAAAGCAGGAGCGTCGTTTTCATTTAATGAAATTTCATGACATTGGATATCCCAACACCGCCCGGATGGCCGCTGGCGTGGATAAATACGTTTTCGAATACGTATATAATATCATTTCTATTATATTTGGCTATTTGGCGTTGGCTATTTTTTTAAAGTTAACCTCAATATGAAATCTACGTATAATACCTATACACTTTGGATATGTAAATATTTTCTTTCGAATCGTACTATTTACCACAAAAAAAATGTCGTAATATGCTACAGCATCTACAATGCACGGCGTAAAATAGAGTAGGTATTAGATTGTTTTGTTTGTTTCTGCATGTCGTTCCGATCTGAGATAAATGCACGATAACGAATAAACATCTATTATAATTTCATTATATCCAGGTCTTTCGTAATTCAAGAGGTACTAAAGTAAATTATGCTTTCCAGTCTTAGCTCGATTTAGGTACGATACGATATGCTGTACCTATACAGCATAAAATGGAATTTCATAGATGTTTATGCATTATCTGATAAATGCCATTCGCGTAAAACCGTGTTGTACATTACTTTTATCCACATCTAATTACATTCAGATTTATTTATTTATAAATCGATTACGAATACAAACGTAGTAAGACTCCCACTGATATTGAACATATAGTAAAGTAAATTACCACAACAAGAAACGGTTATTCATTGACTCAAAACCAGATACCTACAAGTAGGTAAATCAATGAAGTATTTCTAAGAATCCGACTGAGTGCTGATATCGGGATTTTATCTTGTAAATAGAGAGTTCATTCACGGCGTCGACGGTGAGCGAAAGTTACGGAGCTAGGGTTGTCGTGTAATTGCAGACGCTTCGAGGGATTATATAGATATTGCACAGGACGACTAGACTGGTAGACATCAAACAATTTTGGAATATTTATCTGCGAACGTTCATAAATCCGTAAATCCGTAAGTTTAGCAGTGTAATGAAATTAATTTGGCAGTAAAATTGTATGTAATAATTGTAACAATCCGCTTTTGGTGAAATAAATCCAACTAAATGCTGTACATTATTCAGTACATCTTGTTATTTCGATACACGTCTTCCATTTCACGTTTCGAAGGGTGAATGGTCGTACTCGAAGCTGAACTTTTGTCTATTAAGTTCAGCCGGTGAACGATCGAACCAATTAATTATGAACAATAAGATCGAAATTATACTGCGTTTACTACCTGTGTAAAACTTGTATTTACATATTTCAAAATCATCGAACGTAAAAGTTTTGACACATTTAGTTCGAGATTTAATTTGATGCTTGACGGCCCTATTTATCGGAGATGCAAACTCAATTAGGTTTTTAGTTCAAGGCGATGTGACGGTCTATATTGAACAAGAAATTCTCACTTTTACGCATTATAGTGACCTTAACCTTGGAACTTGTGGTTTTATTTGTTGCACTTTAAGACCATGTTTTCATCCCATCGTTTATAGGTTAATAGTAGCAAAATATACGGTCAGAGTAGGTATCAGGTAGGAAGGTTAGTGCTCGTATAGGACTATATTTCTTGAGCTAGTGATACACGCGCTGCTACTTCTGTGAACATCTATATAATTACATCCATATAATTAGCAAAACTTAGATTACATACGAAATTCCGAATCGGTCGTTCTTGAACTTTAAATGTTAACTGAACTGTTAATTAACTGAACCAATTATGCCAAATGGGATGTCGTTTATTTTTCTTGAATATGATCTATTAAGTTAATTAAAATCATTTTATGTTAAACTATTATAATATATAAGCAATATTCGCTCCAAAACATTCATTATTCCTTTTGTTTACTGAGTTTGTTTCCACTGAGGCGTTCCACCCAGTCTAAAAACCTCTAGTCATTGTTTGTCGCTATAAATAAAAAATACAAACGAGTAGTTGAAAGTCATGTAGTCGATCCATTTATATTATTACAACAAAAACAAAGAATGAGAGAAAGCGTTACGGACTCCATAATTCGATGTGACATCCCCTTATATGGCGTGGGAAGATATCACGAAATCTTCTCATTATGCAGGCAAATCATGATTGACATTATACGTATAAAAATTCTTTTCCGAGCTGGTCAGAAACTTTTCGCAAAATAAAGGTATCGAGATAGAGAACAAAAATTTTTTTTCTATCATTATCTCGTTTGTTATGCGAAATTGTTTTTTTCTCTCCACCCAAGTTTGTTCGGCGCTCTAACATAATTCAGTCTCGTATGACCTTCAGGGCGTCGTTCAACTAATTGGACGGTTGGAACAAACGAAGTAAAAATCGTTGCTGCAGTCATTAAATTTCAAATATTGTTTGTATAATTTTGAACCTTGGAAAATGTGTGAGTACTTTTATTGACCTGATACTGTCATCAATTATTCAGTGGTGATGGTACTTAATACAAAAACACATGTAACTGTAGGAAATACATATTAACAAATAGCAATTATATTAAAAATTTATTTCTATTGTCTATTGGTTATGACTATTAATGTATGTTACATAATAAATATTACAAATAGTAAATTTTCTAAATCGATATTTCTAAACGTGAAACGAACTGACTCATGAAAAACTTTGAAGACGGCTTGACTTTCAGAGCTTATCCGAGTTCTTTCACATTCACGGAGACTTAGCTGTCCCTACTGAAAGAACACCAATTAACTACAAAGGGTTAAAAATCTTTATATGGAATCAAGAAAAAAATAATTTCTTTACATTCTCGATTCTGAAGTTCAAAGCAGATATTGAATTAAATAGCCAGTTCCATACTGGATATAATAAATGACAATGCACTAATATCTTGGCTAGGTTCAAAGGCCCATGCTTATTACGTTGGACTACAAATATTGTCAAAAAGAATTCCTTTTTTCCAACAGATTTATGATTTCACCGTTACACACAAATAATTAAGCTACGTACCTCTTTCTTTACACATTTTGTTAATGAGCAATTTGCACCGAAAATGGTCATAAAATACTTAGCGAAATCTATTATTCGAAATGAGGTAGCAATTGTGTTTATTTCGTTGTTCGACCGTTAGCTGCTTACTTTTGGCTGTTGTTTCTTTCTCGCTTCGCTGCGTAACAAAGAGCAGCGTAGAGCGTTCCTCTCGGCCACGCGGCGGACAGCTGCATCATCCGCTTTCGGTCTCACGCCCGCGTCCCACGCCCTGAGTGAAAAATAAATGTTGTCCTTTAGTTTCCCGAAGAGTACCGCAAGGAAGTCGTTAATGAACAAAGAAACGATTAGCATGGAAACTACAAATAGTACAAAAAAGATAACAAGTTTTATACACTACAGTGAAACTTGCCACTATTGCGTTACTCAAAGCGACTGAGCAATTGTAGTTTTTGGGCAAATTCTAAGAAATTGAATTGCATACTGTATTTAATTGAATGTTACTACTTGATAGGTAAAGTTTTACTTTTAATCAATGTTACTGTATTAAGTGTTTATGATTACTACATAACTGAATATCTTAAAATTAGACAATTGTATGTATAATTTTACAGAGCGGTTTTTAGCATCATATATGCTGTATTTACGAATATAGTCGTTTACAAAATATCATTCAGTATGCTTATGTTACAGGGAATAAATAAACAATATTTGTAGAGACCTTGTAACCTTGAAACGTTAAAACGACATAATTGTTATTGTATTACAAAGGCTTTAAATAACAAATAGTTATAATTAATATCGAAACATATGTATTTTTTAAGATAAATATAGTTTTTATGGTCGTTATCTTGATAAGGGGTGATCGCACGTTAAACTTGCACTCCTTGTGTTTGTCGTTTCATAGCATCGATAATCCTTCTCGTAAGTTCTGTAAGCGGTTTAAATCCTTCTCGCAAATGTTGGCTTCTATCCAGTTTCGCGTAAATGCCGATTGGACAGCATGTTGCAGCGCCAATACTTGAGTAAGACGTAACTTGAGACGTTGTTATAAGCTACTTTAAATTACATATTACGTATGTTACGTTTAATAAATATGTGCCTATTTAAACACAGAAAAAGTATAGTGCAGTAAGGCCATAGTGCATGTCATCAGACCTGAATTGCTACCCTCTTCATTAAAGCGGTAAAAAGAATATTTCCTATTTCTTTTTCGAGAATGTCTCATATGGGGGGTCCTTATATTACACTCAAATGTTAGACGCTCGAAGATGTGTGTATTAGGATTTAAGTTGACTTGAGTTGAACTTGAATAATCTTAAAGGGGTGACGGTGTGAGCACTTTTAGTTACGTAGCACGTAGCCGATGTCACACGGACTTGCCTCATGGGGGTTACGTTGAAGAACAAAATATTTTATCAGAACATGTTAAAGTAGGGATCTTTATGAATTTTTTAGAACAAGCAACCGTCTCGCTTTGTCTGTTTCGTATTCACATCGAAAACTTTGTATAGAGAGAGCTAGAACCCTGAGAAAGATTCAGTCTCTGGAGAAAACATTTCAAATACACTCCTAAAACAGTCAAAGAACATGCCACAAAGCAATCTCTTGAGAAGTCGCAGAAAATAATTAATAAAAGAAAATAGTTCAGAACAATTTACACTCAGTTAAAATCTATCTATATTGTTTTATATATCTATATTGTTATTGAACACTTTTAATATTGATATTTTTGTCTTTTAACCTTATTGTTAGATGATCATTTCTGACCAGCAAAACAGTTTTATTTTGACGAAGACAGTTGTATTGCTGTCATATATAATGTTTAGTTAAAAAGTACAATTTGGGGACATATTTTTAAGCTTAATTTTTTTTGAGCGAAATACAGTGTTATTGTTCGGCATGCAAAAGTTCATGCAAATTAAATATTAATGTGTTATTCACTCAAATTTTCTCGATTAAAAGTACGGCTTGTTCGTGTCATCAATAAAGTATTAAATTTTATCATTCAAAAATTTCAGAAACGATTCATTTTTTGACTTAAATTTCATACGCTAAGCTCATTTAAAATTAAAAGTCCGTAAAAGCATAAAAATGTTTCGCAACTTCCCTTTGAATGGACAATTCATGGTAATTTCTATAGTGTACTTACTCCTACATCGAAAGAGTTAATTTGTGTAAGTACAATAGAAATCCCAGTGATACTTTTAAGGTTTCTCTATTTAACTTGAGAAAATTTCCATCATAATTATTATTCTTGGATTTGAAGTTGGATAAACCTACTTTTTTCATCTGCTCCACTTATTTCAATATTAATGTCGACAAAATGAGAAAACGTAACGTCAGCTGAATATTTTATTTCAAAGATGCCTATTATTTAGAAATCTGCTAGAAGGTCTTTCCTTGTTATTCAAATTTGACTTTGAGCTTTAGTGGAATTTATGTGTGACGATTAGAAGCAAATTATCATTACGCTTATCGCAATTTGTAATAGATTTCGGTCAATTTCAATTGTCGGGTAAAAAAAGTTAATTTGCATGTTACGTGAAAAAGTTCATATGATGCGCACTAAAGGTATACGAGTATATACATATGTGTGTGAGCACGTGTGTATGGCAACGTGTTTTAAAACGCATTGTGGGATAATTTTTTCGTGCTGGTCTTCTTCAAAGATATACGTATGTATTTATATGTTGAGTCTGGGTGTGAGTCACGCAAGTTCACATGTATACAGACCTGAGTGTCTCCGAAGTAATCAATTGCGGTTCAATGGCCGGGGGCGGCGGGCGGCTGCTGTTAAACAGCTGTTTGACGGCAGAGTTTGTTTTCGGAGTATTTATTGTCAGGATTAACGGCGTCTCCAATCTGTTGTGTGAAGAAATTATACCTTAAACAGATTTTTAAATGTCACATGAATTGTTATTATTATTATTAATAACATGCCTCACGCTTAGGCTCTTACGGGGTATCTAGAGGTCACCGAGTGCCAAATATCTTAAACTTGACAGGCGTGTCGCGCTTCTTTCCACATTCACTCGCTTCGCACGTCAAGCCGCTTTTACGTAACGCCTGTTTTATGTAACCTACCGTTTGATCTACACCTTTGGTAATTATAGGCGTCAGTTTATGCAACGTCCGTACTGCATAGACTTCTACTTACATTGAATTTTAACAGATGTATGCGATCAGTTATAAGAATGTAAGAGAGGTTCCTGTCTAACTGATATATTTTATATTTTGCAGTTAAACTGCGTTCAATATTGTTTGGTAGTTGTAAATTACGGGATTAAATTTCGCCATTTAATTTAATAATTCCTGCCACAGCATTTCAAATATACCTATAATTTTTGATGGAATACATTTATAAAGTAATTATTCAGTAAACCTACAATTATTAAATGTAAATTTTCTTAATCATACGTTATTATATAAACTTAAAATTAAATAAAACATTAATTTAATAATTATAATTTGTTTGAGACTGTTAATTGCAACGCCAAAACCTCTTTTGCTATGAAACGCCGAAAGTATTATAATTATTTCAATATAAAATCTTTATAAAAAACTTCAACCCCTTCAACAATCGATTGCTGTTATTTAGTTCACTTTGCACTTCAGTACTTGGATCTACCCAACTATGAACAATACTGAACGATAATAATGAAATGCACTTGAGAAATGTTTTAGTCTTCTTTAGTACGTAGGTATTCTTAGATGGGGAATGTAGCAATTTATAAGTAGATAGTGATACAATTCGTACTATATCTGGGTTAAAATATGTACTTTAATAGTAATTAAAAATATACTAACTTGACTACACTAAACAACGTAATTTAAGTATCACCACCATACACTAAACCTGGGTTAAAATAATTGTACTTTTTATAGATAGTACTTAAAAGTATAATAACGAAAAGTAGCTTAAGTATACTGAAGGGTTTTTATGAGTTGTCATTCCCAGTAGCAGCACGGAGGCCGCACATGTGTCCAGTGTATTCCAATAGTTTTATTCCCTATTCCACGGGGCGTAGAACATAACCGGTGACAAGCCTACACCTTCGACAACATGTTAGCGTGATGTTACGTTATATAATATGAAATATCGAAACAATGCTATAGTAAACTCCAGTTGAAATAAGGTTGCAAATAATTTAGAGAGTCGCGTAGTGCAGTGCAACTTGTGTTCGTGGAGTTTTGAAGTTATTAAGATGAAAACTTTTCGGAGTACATTGCGTAACTTGTTTTGACTTGGCGTGTCGGCGACTCTTATGATACTCTTAGGATGCAGCCAACTCTACTCTGTCATTACGGCAGAAGTTGCTTACTAGTTGGTTTGCAATATTTTAATGATTGTGATACATATTACAAGAAATTCAATGAGTTTTTGTCACGGTCCTGTGTTTTACAAAAAAAATATACATTCGAACGTGCATACGTTTGTTTATAAGTTTTTTGTAGAATAACTAGTGACACGTATTGTATTAGTGAAGTGAGAACGATTACCCGCATTGCGAACAAGCAGCATTTTGAAAGTACGCTGAAATCTATCGAGGTCGAAGTTAGAACGTTCACCTGTGAGTTGTCGTGGAGTTATATTCCTTTTGTGAAATCGTTTCGCTATCAGGTGACTGTGCTGGCTCCACCTCGTTCTTTTGCCTAACGTCTTCGTCGCACGACTCCTTCGGTCTTTCGACGAACCGCACTGAACGCGGAGTCACGGATCCGTCCTCGTCACTCGCAGTGGCTGCCGAACGCTGATCGTCGTTCTGTTAAAAAATCTAATTGTACAATTTTGTGGATGAAAGTGGCAATGTCAATAAAAAAGTTGACTTCCACTATTTTAATATGTTCCACTGAATTCAGTTTCCGACCATGCGTTCGGCTCAACACAGTGAAAGCGTCAATAAAAATGTGTTGGAAAATATCTGAAGATTCATAATAAACTGTGAAAAATTGTTACTGAATGTAATAAATGTAACCCAATCAACCTAACAAACCCATAAGAAGTGTAACATTTATTGTTAAGTTAAAAATATATGTTTGCAGATTAAGCTTACGAAGTTCTTAATAAGTTTAACTTGAATGATATATATCAGTGAACAAAGTAGAAACGAGGCTTACAAAAAGACTTACAAAAGGCGATACCCAACTAGATAACTGTTCGTACAGGAAGTTGGACGGGCTCGGAGATTTGTTTTAACGATTAACTTGGAATTGGTTGCGCTTTCATAGCTATTCTCTCTTAGGCAGGAATGTATCTGTTAAGTTTATGTACCTTGTGTACATAAGGATTTATGTAATTATTGATATACATAAATGTTATGAATGTGTTATAAATTTACCTGTTCGGTGAAATCCTTGTCGTTTTCTAGTGACTTCCATAGTCTGCCCCCCTTTAGGATCCCCCCTCTTCTCTGCCTTACGGGCGAACTTTCCAAAGATATGTGTCCTTCGTTTTCAGCTGTGTCACTATCCTCGCCTGAGATACAAGGAAAATGATAATTCGGTTGCAAGGATAAAACAAAATTACACTTTAGCCTACGTTAAATTTTTACTTCATTTATATCATTGGTTTATCTATTAAATTAACTTTACTATCTTTCATTACTTTTCAGTATAATGAAAAATTGTGTTGCGATTATAGTTTTAAATTCCTTTTAGATGTTTGCTATATGTTTGTGTTTCATGTCGGTAAAGAACTCACTTGTTATTGGCGCAGTCGTCTCAGTTTGTGTTTCTTCTATGCACAGGTCGGGAGGGCATTCTGTAACAAACAAATGTAAATATTAACTCGGTTATCGAAGTTCCTGCAGAGGAATAGAGTGTACATAATAATTAAAGCGCGATGCTCATAAAATGTATTGCATTGCTTTATATTTTTACATTTATTTTATTTGCAATGAAAAACCATGATTCATAATCTATTAAGTTCAAGCCTAGTGCGTGTGATTCAGTTTCACAATAACATGCAATAAATTAGATTCAATGCTTTATTTAAGTACTTAGAGTTTCTTAATCCTCCATCATAATCAGCTTAATCAATAAACAAAATTATGAAATGAATATTTACACCAGCTGAATAAAATCATCTCATCCAATATGTCAGAGTACTATTAGCGTCCAAGGTCGTTCCGAGCGTAGCTCGTCGTACGGACTTGTTAGTAGCGGCAACGTCGCATTACCCTCGA
>DWTO01004083.1:0-11886 GCA_018244755.1 Jemadia pseudognetus
CCAATCAACACTCGAGTAATGAATAACATTGTAATATCTAGTTAACCTATTCAAGGGAGAATAGTGACCCAGGTTTGAGTGCGCTATTTTTGTCGAAAAGGGCTTGTACTGCAGAAACCTGGGTAATCTTCTGGGAACAGATAAGTTAATTTTAGCCAGAACATAAGTAGCATGAGTGTGACCGTTAACTAGTTTATACAGAAACATGTTGTCAAGCAACTTCCTACGGTCAAAAACAGCGTCGATATGGGAATATCGCATCCTATGGATGACAACTGGGTAGTTTTTTCCCTAAGTTGCAACAATACGATAAATTGTATAGAAAGTCTCGAATGTAATTGACCTCGGTTAACGGCACGCTGTTTATGTGATAATGTCTAGGGGTTGTTATTTTCTTTCTGGTGAAACGAATAGTATTTCAATTCATTACCATTCGAAGTACACCACGTGTAGATCGTTTTGAAGTAATTTACTTTCTCAACCGAATCAACTGTCCTGAAAAACTTTAAGTCGTCGGCGAACAAATTATTGTCATACCTTTGTATTTTGATATTTGTTTAATATAAATAAATATAAATAAATAAGGTATTTATGTTATGGGCCTTGTTGCCTGAAAATAAATGAATTATTATTATTAAATCTTACAACATACCGCGTTATAATTTTTTTGTAAAAGTAGCCGCAGAGACAGGTCCGTTTACAAAACCAAAACAGAAGCCGTAATTCGTGGCGGCGTAGCACTGCCCGCGGCCCACGTAGCTACACTCCAGCTAGCTAGTTGACGCCACTAGCCAGATAGCAGTTAGCGAGCACGTTCACCGAACGTCTGGCGATATCAATGCTCGCATTGGTAAAGAAGTTTACATCGAGTTTCAAAGGTAACTAAAATGATTCGTAAATCAAATACAGTTTAAGCTTGCGATCTCGGAAGCCGATGCTGTAGCTTATTTAACTTCTGTTAAACACAAATTCGCTTCAGTGTTTTCGAACACGTCGGTGAAGATAATCTGCCACCGAGCGAGGAGTGCTCTAATTATTCCTCTCGACAGCGGCAGGATTAGCTTTCTCAGCCCGTTAACTGAGAGGGTAATATGTCGGCAAAATAAGCGGAAATTTCCTGCGATTTGTCTTCGTGATCTAGAGGAGATTGCACTAAGCCCCAATAACGTTGAGCGATGTATCGCCGTGCAGCGTTCGCTGCGCCGCCGCGCGCCGAGCGGCCGATACCATACGGTACGAGGTGTGATACTGCGGCCTTGCGTTTGTTACATATATATACTAAATGTTTAATATGTATATTCAATAAAATTATATATATTTTTAGGAATTCTAAGGAACGATTTTAGTACTTGTATTACTTCAAATAAAATAATATTTATATTGATGTTTCTGATACTGGTGATATATTATAATGCTTGCTTTTTTACTGTGAAAAATAAAAAAAAGAACTGCGTAACAAATGACAATTGCCTGGCGGACAGTATGCGGCGGGCCGCGAGAAAACTAAAGTGCGGTTATATCAGTTTCTTACCGATTGTAGGTACTTATTTTAACATATTATAACTGTAACGGTAAAGCGATTATATTACGTTAAAATTGTGTTAAAGTAATATGTTTTAGCTTAAGCTATTGTATTATGGTATAAAATGACCCGCAAATGTACTAATGAGGATATTGTTGATTTTGGTTATAATTAATTCTAAATTAGTAATTATGTTGGATGAATAAACATTGTTAACAATGAACTGTTTCATATTTTCTTTAATCTTTACTAATACAAATTTTAGAAGAATACATTTTTGGTACATTTACGTATACACATAATATATAGGAAAAATCTAACACGTTCATGATGAGTGTTCATTATTTTTGTTAGTTTTTATGAGAACAAGAAATATGAACTAACCACAGCTACTAACTATTAGACTAGCGAAGCGTGTCGGTCTCAGTCCAATATACAGGGAGTAGTGCGCATTCCATTATTAATATGTATATGTAATTAATAAGGAGACCCCTTAAGGACCGGGTCTTGCGATATAACAATGATGTACCTAATAAAATTGTGGTTTAAAATGTTATTGAAAAAAATTGATGGTCGTGTTGGTAGCAAAGACGACTGCCAATCGGGAGATCCTGGGTTCAAATACCGGGTCGGGCTAGTGCCAGTATCCAGTAGTCTGGACGCTTCTAATTTAATTTTTCTAGTTGCAGCTCGGAGTCTGGACATGAGTCCAGTGTATGGAAACAGGCTCACCACCTACTCCACAGTGGAACGCAAACGTAACTGGTTGAATCGTGGGAGTGTACTGCACACATTCCTCTGCGTACCTCTTTGGGGGCTTACAGGCGCGACGTTACTTATTGTTGTTATAGAAATCTGTAATACATTTAGTCCCATACAATAGCTTGAGCATTTCATTCTCCTTAGCTTATTAGTTTACCGTCAGTAATTTATGGAATATTCCGAATACTTTCTATTTCAAATATCTTCACTAAAAGGTTTACCGCATTTCCATATGTTTTAAATAATTTTGATAGGTAACCATAGGAATACAAAATATCTTCACGCCAGGTTCCTTACGGGATAGGCATAGAGCACCGGGTACCAAATATCCTCATATACCTAACGGACTTGTTCTACAACCACCACTTTCTTCATACATTCGCTCGTTAGAAACACAAGGTAATCGAAAATACAAGCTCAATACTAATCGCCGTTCCGCCTCGTCAGCTCGTCCGGGAACACTGCCCGCGGACGCGTCGAGCGCCGCGCGGCGACGAGCGGCGACGAGCGGCGACGAGCGGCGACGAGCGGCGACGAGCGGCGACGAGCGGCGACGAGCGGCGACGAGCGGCTGAATGGAAATGAGGAGAAATAAATCGAAGGCGATACCTATCACCAGCTGGCTTACGAGTTGAGGAAAGAAATCTATTTAAATGTAGATTGTCTTCGGCAAAACTCCCATTTGTTTTTGTCTCGGCCCAACTATAAAATACGACTCAGTCCTGAATGGCTTAGTAGTCCTTAACCTTTTGATTCCTTTATTTAACCCTAAATTCAAATAAAAAACCTCTTACAAATGACAAATATTTTATTGCTGTTGTGAGGCATGATTGGTCATATTTATCTTACATGGTAGTTGCCTACGTGTAGTGCACCAACCTTAATAAAATTACTGTCGTCATAGTCATCTGTCAATAAATAACCCTCAGCGTACTAACCTTTCACAAAGCACAGTGTGAAGGTTTTCCTTCAAAAAGTTACTTCAAACTACACAATGTTACAAGACTACAAAATGTTAAGGTGAGGTACTGCTGGTATTTAAAAACTTTGGAAATTTGGTGCCAGAAATCGACTGTTTATGTTATTAACTGATCTTGAATACTTTTCTGTGCTACAAAAATATGATTTCTTTTAATAGAGTTTCACCAAAATACATTAGTACATACCTAAGAATTGATGACACGTAGCCATGATATGCACTTCACAGTAGGTATATTATGATTTAGAACTTTCCGTAGCATACGCAGCGCGTACGAGGGTTTCCATATTTTTTTTTATAGAAAGTCAACGCATGAAATCCACTTCATCCGTACTAATAGATTTAATCCCACAAATCCCACAGGAACGGGAGATACAACGATTACTGTTGAATAATCTTGACAAACCGCGCTACCTGCTGGAAGCCAGAAGGAATAGAAGCCAACCGGTTGTCATGACAATGATAGTTGTCATGACACCGGGCTGTTGACATAAAACTCGATGAAATAAGAGAAATGATCAATAACAAATAATAATTAAATATTTATTGATAAAATATGTATTACGATATATAATATTATGATATACGAGTAGGTATAATATGGATAGATAAAAATATGATTATTCTAAAAATTAAAATGTAAGATATGGACAAATGATTGACATATTTATTGATTGTCAAATATGTTTATTTGATTGTCTAATATAGAAAGAAAAAACGTAACTTCACGCCTGTAATCCCCGAAGAGGTAGGAAGAGGAATGCAGAACACTTCCACATTTCAACCGTTACGTTTACGTCCCACTATGGAATAGATGGTGAGCCTATTGCCATGCATCGAGCACTATGATAATAATATATGATAATATAGAAACAGAAAATAATATAAAAACGAAGTATTTCAACAGTGTACACGACGATGAATACAAAGTCGTGTTCAGGGCGGATAAACGACCAGACCAGAGGATCACAGGAACGTACATTTGACATTCTTTTGAGGCAGAAATTATTCATTCTGGACTTTTAATCTAAAAAATGCTTGTTTTTTATTGACTTTACTTTTTTCACTGACTGTTAGGCGGTACGAAGTTCGCCGGGTCAGCTAGTAAGTTTATAAATATTAATTGAAAATATTGATGTATCACTTAAGCCCTTTACTCACGAATTCAAATTAAATTTCGACAACCTACTTAAGAAAATTCTAGAAACTTGATAACAGGATGCCGGTACACTCTCGCAGTGATCAGATTACGTGGAAAACAATACCGACCGTTGACCTTCACCCGTGACCTTTCTTGTTACAAAACAATTACCTACTGGCCAATGCGACGGTAAACCTACATACAGACGCAAGTAAAAAACTCTGTATATGTTACTGCTCGTACACTAAGGCTCTCGATTCATTATGACACGTGTAACGTCGAGCAAAATTTTTGGGCTTAGGTAAGTCTATAGGTAATCGGTACAGTAAATAGTAAAATAGTATTTAGTCAACTCATATTGGGATTTTCATTACACCCCGACAAATAAATATTATTTATTCCGATCTCAGTAGGAATCGACACACAAACCTTGGCTTAGCAATCAGGATCGCTTACCGCTGAATTAATAGGCCATAACATTATAACCTCTTCGGGGATAACAGGCGTGATGTTACGTTTTTCTTTTTGATGATATGTATGTAGGTACGGTATTAAAAAAATTAAGTTCCATTAATTTTTTACAGTTTATTTGGAAGTAAAAGACGAACAAGTCCACTTCATGATAGTTTTATGTTTAAATTATCGGCTAGTTATATGTCGTCACTGCTGTTCGTGTGGTCATGTTACAATGATTACATCTACAGCCATTTGTAGCTGCGAATGATTGAAATCTACATTAATTACAAGAATCAGACATGTTTTTAAAGGTCAATGCTTAGAATACGATAGACATACGAATGTTTCACTACTTTTTGGTTTATTTTCGTGTCTTAATATTCAGATTTTCTGTGTGTTTCTGATCCTCACCTAAATCATCTTAACGAATTAACAAACAATACAAATACTTCTGTATTTATGATAGAGGAGGAATTTGTTTGTAAAGGAAAATAGATAAAACCCCTATAACTTTTACTAAAATTAGCATAATATTTAGGTACTGCAGTCACTATCTTGCACCACTAAGTTCTAAGTCAGTCACGAATTGTTTACAATAAGTTAATTTCAGATATACAATCGATAATATGGATTGACCGCCTCTTCGATCGTTTTGCTTGGAAGAGAGACTGTCGATCGAGAGGTTCCAGGTTCAAATCCCGGGTCTGGCAATATCAACTGGATTTTTCTAAGTTAGATTTTCTAGTAGTAACTCGGAGTCTGGATATGTGCCCGATCTATAGCAACACCCTCACCCCCTATTTCATAGTGGGGCGTAAGCGTAGCTGGTGAAACATGGGAGTTTACTACACTCTTCGGCTTACATTAAGATATAGGCAATACAATGGATATATTTTTTAGGTTGTGACCATATTATGGCAACATTGAAAGCAAATTAGAGTGACGTAAACATAGAGGTATTATACACATAGAACAGGCGAGCCAAACAAAAAGACGTCTTGTCCATAGAAAGAGAAAGAGAATGAATTTGATAATCGTTTCTCTCATGGGACGTAAACGTAACCGGTGAAACGTGGGAGTGTTCTGCATTCCTCTGCCTACCTCTTCGGGAATTACAGGCTTGAAGTTACGTTTTTTTACGTTTCTCTCTGTAAATTATTTTATCCGCCAGCAACTTGGAGTGTCATATTCTTTCTCTTTCTATCAACATACAGCTCGCCTACTCTTTCTATATATTAGCACTATGGCCGCGCCCGTGGACTTGAAATCGCTAATTATGACATTTAAATAGAGATTTGCAAACCGCCAATTAGTTCCATATGTCACTTCAAAGCGGGTTTGAGATTGCGAGCAACGTTACAATAAACGTTAAAGTAAGTTTACTTTATTAATCATTAATACCCCATCTGACCTTATTCAGTCGTTCTTTAGTAACTTAAAGGTTAAAAAACTGTAGAGTAAACAGTATAATTTACTACAAATAATCTACTTAGTGTTGCGTAATTAGACCTGGTGCAAAGCTAATATTTAAGGAAATCGTTGATAAAAAAATTAACCAAAAATTCAATTTGCTATCTCTATGAAGTCATGTAGGTGTAATATACCTAAAATCACATATTTATTTTGAAAATGTTTTGGATAGGACTAGGACCTTCTATAGGACTTATTTTTTTTCACATTCATTATACACAGAACAAGAAAATATATTTTACAATGTTCGTTCTAATCTAGTTATGATCTGAAACTTATTGTTGCCATGTGTCATATAACCTAATGTAGTAATAATACCAAAGTACTCAAAACATGTTATATCTATTTATGGCTTTGAACAAGTTTAAAGCGACGCCTACGTGAGCCCTCAAATAATAGTTATTATCAGTATCATATCGTTGCATAGCACATTAGGAAGGCGTTCCTGCTCTCCGGAGGGCGTTGATTACTCATTGGTTAGGTCAAGGCGACTGTGCAATACTGATTAACAACAACGCTTTGTCTGGCCAACATTTGTCTTGTTTTGACAAGCGCTGACCGCTTTGTTCTTAAAGGTTACGATATGACTGACTGACTTGATACAATAATCTAACCCTATTGAACTCGTATAGGCGAGTCAAGTTCCTTTTAAGAACATGCCACGAACAATAAAACTATAATTGCTTGAAAGTACGTGATGTTGCGATCTATAACGGACTTAAACCCAAAAAAAAATTGAAAAGATTATTCAATTAACAAGACCTCAGAGACAAGAGATCGTACATATTCTCTGTTACCCGTAGACTTCCGATAAAAATGATATTTTGGGCCTTTTAATGAGTCAAACTTAATTCATGATTAACTACGAAATCTATGTCTGTAACCGCCATCGAAATTCTATTTTTTGCTCTACCATAATATTTAATCAAATTTCTTAAATGTTTTCCATGCCAATGCTAGATCCTATATCAAGACCTACCCATACGGGGTGACGGGGAATATATCTGAGTATATGTGGCTTAGCGTGGGGGAGGGGTAGTGGCGGCCCCCTCCTAGATTAATCCTTTTCATCACGATAGCTGACTGCTCACGATCAGCTATCGACTCGACGAAGACCTATCCATGCTCGATATAACTTAATTATGTTCCACTTTTTCATTTTTATCATTGTCTTTAGGTATAGATACAAACTTAAAGGTAGGTACTACAGATAATTTATCAGCTTCTTTTAAAAAATACACCTAAAATGTATTCTTATATTTAATTAAAACGCTTACATGCATTACACCTTTGCAAGTATTGCATTAAATGTATATAAACCAGGCTGAACTTGACTAGCCTACAACACACCGCCTAGATTACACGATTACATGTTAATTGGACTGCTCATAATTTCTATTCGTTGAGCATTTAGCTCATAACGGTCTATATTACGATTGGAATGCTTATTACGACTTCAGTTAATCCATTTTGACACACTCGCTCGCTCAGTTTAATTATTGTAATCGCTACTAAAATTAAATTTAAATTATATTGCGGTATAACCAAATATCACTTGCTGTAACGGTAAAGGAAAACCTTGTGTGGAATCCTATATACCTTAGAGGCATTCATGATGTTCTTTAAGTCGTGTGAAATCTGACAACTCTCATTTAGTGAGTTGCCTCACGTGGAACATTATGACCCTTTATTTAATATTCTGAGAGGAGACCGGTATCCCACATTAAAACTAAAAAGATTGAGTATGGTGAATATTGTGAAAAATCTGTTTATAACAAACCTATGTATGGCTCCATTTAGGGCTCCATTGCATGTCTAAGTATTTATAAGTAAATTTACAGTTGAAACAACTACATTTTATAAACATTTCATTACGTACTAGATATAATCTGGGCCTTTTCATATTAAATTTAATGTGAATAGGCATTTACTAGGCAAGTTTGCTACATCTTAGGCCACATCATAGCTTTCCATCACGCAAGACTGTGCTCAAAACCCTATTTTGTATTTTAAAAAAATCATGTATCAGTATGATTATAATAATATATTACCCCGTCTAAGCATCGCGTTGTTCAATGTATTACATCACAATCCCTAAGCGGGGATTGCAGTAAGAAAGAAAGCGTTGTCCTAAACCAGAGTTTGCATCGTGAGGCGAATTGATAAGCGAAACATGTGGGTCAACTTGCAACCATCCTTTATTGTAATTGTAATACGTTTGCTGACATACAATCTAGTGCAATGGACGTATTATAAAAAGTAACACTATAGTACGAAATTCGGGGATAACAGGCGTGATGTTACGTTTTAACAGTATGTACTGTTTGTAACGAAATTTACCAATAATTTAACATTGGATAAAGTTAATATTAGTCCATTTGAAATAACACTTACATTTTTATTTAGAGAAATTAACGAAATCACTAATGTAGTTCTCAGAAATCACTTAATTTAATACCGTTATCAAAATTTTAGCAGCATTATCAAACATGATTAAACATGAAAGTGATAATGTAATTAAATTATTAGGTTATAAGTTTACCGAGCACCATTGGTATAATACGTCCAACTTATATTGTCCGGAAAATAAGAAGATATTTTAGTACATTTTGTGCATTTATATAAAAATGGCAACATCGACTTTAACGTCAAAGTTCGAAGTTGTCACTGTTTAAGGTAAAATGTCAATATTGTCAATGTAGAAATAAAGTGACGCTCGCATGTGTTAGCGATAAATAATGTTATAATCATATTTAATAAATGTTTTGTAACTGAAACTGTTATTAAAATACATTGTGCTTGAAATAATTCTAGTAAACGTTTATCTAAAGTATCAGGTACGTGATGTTATAGTTCATATGAAATTATAAGATACATATATTTACAAGTTACAGGACTGTTTTCAGTTTTGCTACCTACCCTTTATATCGCTTATCAGTACTGTCTTACAGTTAAAATAAAGCGTTCCGCTTCATTTTATCAAGTTACATTTTTATACATGTTTTTTATTTGTCTATTTCACTGTTTAGGTCGGTAATTCCTATTGAAGATGTCAATGCCACATAGTAGTTCCAGTACCACGAGCTCAAACACAAAACGCAAGGAAATATATAAGTATGATTATACGGCCAACATATATGTATTTAATCTAAAAACCATGTCAGCTGTTTTGTCATATCAAACACTGTTAACTGTAACTAGGACAATAGCTATAAATAAGTTACATGACCAAAGTTTGTATGCCAATACACACAGTACACATTTATATTTATTTTGCCAATTGTCAGTGTAATTATCTTAATAAAATAAACAGCTGTACTAAACTAGATATTACAACTTGAAACTGGAATTGATATATGCTTGCAACATATTTAGTAAATTAGAAGTACCTAATGAAAGTCACTGTTATTGGCTGTGGAACTGTTTTTAATATGCAACTAAACATACTTTTGTATTTTAATGTTAAATAACGAAATTATATACTTACACATGTGTACTTGTTCACAATTCAGTATTTAAATTTGAAGAATATGGTTTGCTTTTAGATATTCCAATCTGTATAACTTATTCTACTCTGTAATAAACTGTTTGAGTGTACTTAGAAGGAAACAATGCTTGCAATATACAGCATATTATGCAATATTTTACTTTGCTGATTTTCAAACATCTTTCCACATTATTGTTCCTTCGTCAGATATCAAGCACCATGGCCTCTGTATTCTATGAACTGGTCTGTGCGCCCGGACAAGCGTTTCCGACTGGCTCTTGGAAGCTTTGTAGAAGAATACAACAACAAGGTATGACATGTAATAAAAGGTTGACTGGCTGAGAATGCTTTTAACATTAAGTCTACCTTTTTGTTTGTTAACTGTTCTATAAGGTTCAAATGAAGAATAAATAAATATGTAATTGAATGCTAATTGCTCACATAATATGGCACTTGTATTTTACCTGACGGAGTAGGCCAACGGCTCCACTCCACGCACTCCACTGAGTCTAGTAAACCCATTATTCATCAATTATATTTATATTTGGCATAGAATAGGGGGTAACTCTATTGTGACACATCAGGTACAAATAGAGACTCATTGCTACTATTTATGTTGCCCACTACAGACTAGAAAATTTAAAGTAGATAAACCTAATCACACTTTTCTTGATATGGGAATTGACTACCAAGACTAATTTAACTGCTCACAAAGTTTTGAATCTCTTTTTAAACATACATATGTGACAAATGAACCTGACACTTTGTATCTAAAGATATTACAATATTTATACAGTGGACAAGTGTTGTAAGAGGTGACCAAACCTGATGCTGGCTGATTATGGTATAGCGTGGTCTGTCTAGGAATTTCTAAAGGTCCTGGCCATGGGCCGCAGTGTAGGCGGAGTGTAAAGCTGTACTCTGTGACCTCCAACCCACATGCCCAGTGTGGGGATTATCAGCCATAATCCCTCAGGAGTACCTATGTCCATCAGTGGAGTTAGGCTGACGATGTCGATTAATATGTTACTATTATTAATAATTACAGGTGCAAATAATATCACTAGATGAGGAAACAAGTGAATTCAGTGCCAAGAGTACATTTGATCATCCCTATCCAACCACTAAGATCATGTGGATTCCTGACAGCAAGGGTGTATATCCAGACCTCCTTGCAACTAGTGGTAAGCTTTTTAAACATAAAGATGCAGTATCAACCTCTACTTTATCGGGTGATAGCTTAATCAGTGAATAATTTGTTACTGGCTTGAAATAATATATATCAAGATGTACTTATATTTTAAGAACTCAAATTTCTCATATACTATTCTCAGAATAGTTGATACTTGAACATTATTTTTACAATCTAGGTGACTATCTACGAATCTGGCGCGCTGGTGAGCCCTACACTCTGTTTGAGTGTGTTCTCAATAATAACAAGAATTCAGACTTCTGTGCACCACTAACTTCATTTGATTGGAACGAGGTGGACCCCAACCTCATCGGTACAAGTAGTATTGACACCACTTGCACCATCTGGGGGCTGGAAACAGGGCAGGTGCTGGGCAGGGTCAATGAAGTGTCTGGACATGTGAAGACTCAGCTTATTGCTCATGATAAGGTATATTGATAAAATGTTTTGTTTGAAAATTAAAACTAAAGTTAAAACAACTTTCTTTTAATTCTTATAATAAATACTATAAATAACAAACAGGCTATCAGATTACCTGATGTTACATGTATAATAAAACTTGCAGACATGGTTGTAAAGTAATGAAATTCAAATACTTTTGAAGCTTTACATGTGGCCATTTTGGCAACTTCACATGTGCCGGTAATCAAATTGTACATGATAAGTTAAAACAATATTTACAGGAGGTGTACGACATCGCGTTCAGCCGGGCGGGCGGCGGCCGCGACATGTTCGCGTCGGTGGGCGCGGACGGCTCCGTGCGCATGTTCGATCTGCGCCACCTGGAGCATTCCACAATCATCTACGAGGACCCGGCGCATACACCGCTGCTGCGCCTGGCGTGGAATAAGCAGGACCCTAACTACTTAGCCACAGT
>DWTO01004084.1:0-11885 GCA_018244755.1 Jemadia pseudognetus
CTGTCAGTCCTCACTGCTGTGATTGGACGAGATGCCGAACGTTTTCAATTTTGAATTTCAATCACGAAAACGAAACACATACTTTGTCCGCGATGCGCGTAATGGCAGACCTCATTATTATACGAGTAAATTATTGTTAATAATAATAACAGCGGACGACGATGAGGGCGTAAGGTAACGGCGGACACAGTTAAGAATGCCATATACCTACTTGTAGGTAATGAGCAACTTGAACAGTATTTTAGGAGATCTTTAGTTATTAAGCATCATAGCATAATAGGATAATACGCATAATAGGATTGTTTCTGTTACTAAGCATAATATTATAAACCTACATTTATGACGGCAGATGCTTTCTCCGGTTATAGCATCCTTGCAGACAATAAGGTTATACCCACGTTGCAAGCAAACGTAGATAAAAAAATAGAAATAATGACATATTACTTAAACTCAGGTACAGTACAGTGACTTACATATTCGACTGCCACACGTTTACAACAAAACAGTGATTATATGTTCTTCTGCGGCGTGTCGAGAGCTGATCGTGAGTGATCAGCCATCGAGGTGAAAGGATTCGTCGCAATGTCCAGCGTGCGCCGGCAGTGTATGTTCGTACTTAACAGACATAGTTGCTGCTCGGGGAGTCTCCACCATGCATGCACCACAGTGATTTAATTACCTACTGTCCATTAATATTTGATCTATTTCTTACATAGGATAATGTCTCCTGAAACGATAATTGCTTATGAACAAGTAAGAGATCCAAAAATACTCATGACATTTTGTTTTATCGTAATACTTTACTATTAACTGCTCTTTTAAAGCAATCAATACTTACCTACCGCAATGAAATCAATTATCATTATCTCAATGGTCGAGTGGCTGAGGCGCAACAACTACCTATCGAAAGGCTGTGGCTCAGATCCCGGATTGGGAATTATTGAATATTTGTACTTAAGAGTTTTTAATCTGAATTTGTGGCCGATAGGTTGGTACAGGGCAATAGGCCCACGCTCTATTCCATTATGGGACCTAAAGCTAACCTAATGTAATAATATACTACATTCCTCTGCCTACCTCTTCAGGCATTACAGGCGTGATGTTTCGTTAAAATGAATGATATTTTTAAAATTTATTTTCGTACGACGACACAATAATATATATTTTTTATCTTGTACCGCCATCTAACGGCATATATAACAACTAAACTTTGTACGGAAAATAGTTCAGAGTTTATTGTAAGATGGCGCTGCTGAATGCAATCGACTGTGTCATTAATTCATTACATTGTAAAAGATACTAGTTAAAATTAATCCCTGTATGTTCACCTAATAAAAGAGTTCATATTTTATAGTATTTACATAAAACATCAAAAATCCATACAATAAATATTAATAAGTAAGGATTGATTATGAGACATCCTATATTTGAACTAGATGGCAGCAATTGCAATAAAATTAGTTAATCCATTTGACAATAGATGTAGACAATCTAGAATTTAGAGGTTACATTTGTTCTAAACAGAAGGTCCCAGGAAAATGCAGAAGGCAGCGAAGAAGATAAATTGTTTTAGTGAGATTATGTAGTACTTTACGTATAAATGTATTTTCAAACGATTTCAAAAAGCTTAAAGATATAAAATTACAATTTGTGTTGTACGATTACAGTTAAATGAACTTACCTAATATTATTGGAATTAATGGAATAATAATATATGTATATATAACAGTTCTACCTATAATCTTATATATTCAGCGTGACAAACAGACAAACGATCACCTAATGGTGAGTGATCACCGTCACCTATGGACATTTACAACACCCGAGGAGTGACCAATGCGCTGGTGGCTTCTTCGGAGGTTATTGATATATTGTTTTATTTGCGTATATAGCGCAGTTTTTATAAAATACTTACTTAAAACTAGATGTTCAGCTTTGCAAAAGCTTCCCGTCTAACTGAAGTATTACAAAATTGCACTAGTAGCGGGAATTTGCCGTATCTAGGCGACAGCAAAGCAGTGCACGTAGTTTAGCAACATTATACTGATTGTACCTAATCGCTACATGCTGCGTTAGTTATCATTGGTTACTATGTTGAATTATGATTGTATACTTGCATTCTTGTGGACAGTTATCCATAAGTGAAACGGTAGCTTAAGAGCTTGGACATCGCTGAGGGTTTTTCAGTTTCATGTGCTTATTTGTGCCAACTTATTTTGTGCTAACGCTGATGGATCTTCTTCCTGCTTTAACCGACACACTCGCTCTCTAATATTGTAAACTTACTGAAAATTCGAGGTATACAGAGCATGTGTTTTGCTACCCAGATGCTAGACAAACTACACATCACATACATGTTGCCTGTAATCTGCGAGGAGGTAGGCAGAGGGCAGAGGAGTGCAGTACCCTCCCACCTTTCATCAGTTACATTTCCATTCCACAGTGGAATAGATGGTGAGCCTATTGGCAAAATGCATGTTACACGATAATATACCCTATATGTACCTAAATGATTTATTACACCAGGACTGGAACGAATACGTATGCTCACCAGTCACGTGTTCATCCTGGGGACGGCGCACTCGTGCCCCCCGCCAGCCCCGCGGCGCGCCACTCCGCACAATGACATTGTGTCCACAGACTGGAAAGCTTCTTCTACATACATTTGTAACAAGATGATTTAACTGCGGTATTCAAATTTTGTTGCAACTTTCACCAAAGTACTTGAGAGCCGGCACTGTATTAAATACAACCAAATTCGCCTTGTTTTCCTTCGCTCTATAGAAGACGGTAAGCGGCCGTGTCCTGCCAGCGAGCGCCGCCTACGTGCGGCTAATGGCAGCAGAGATCCCACGCTTTCCCATCGGCGTCCTCGCCGGCCGCAGCCTCTCCGTTGCGACACTCAGCGGCCATTTATAGCTGCTAATATCTCGTCCGAAGGTTGCCGCCGACATCTTAGCATTCTCGCCGCGTGACTGAACGCGGTGGGATAATCGTTTATATAAATCACTCTACATTGTACATTACTTAAAACATTCAGGAGCGGCAGATGTTAAGTAAAACTATTTGCGGTCTTTATAAGATTGACCGTGAGTGATTTGTTCAAGCCATAGGTCGCGTGTGACCACGACCTCACCTGATGCAAACAACACATAAGCTAGCATGTAGCGCGCTTTGATTTCGTGTAAATGTTCGCCATTCCACAATTTTAACACACAATAGTAAGGTCTTGTTACTATTGGAGTATTTACTTAGTTACGCCAAAAAATTGTTTCTTAACAAATTATATGTCAATACTTATATTATGTACAACAACTGTTTGACTGGCCCGTTGGTGCAGTGGTTAGTGAACCTGACTGTCGCGCCGGGAGTCGTGGGTTCGATTCTTAATAATAATAAATATTTGTGTGATGAGCACAAATATTTGTTCTGTGTCTGGGTGTAAAAAATATCTATGTAAGTATGTATTTAAATGTATATACATATGTAGTTTATATCTGTCGTCTGGTTACCATACTACAAGCTTTCTTGACGCTTAGTTTGGGATCAGATAGCCGTGTGAGGGGAGATGTCCCAAGTTACGAAAAGTTACATACGAGCTCAAGTACGCTCGTGTATGGAATATTGCTGTCACCTCTGGGATGGATCTGCCAAGTATCAGCTAGACGCTCTAGACTCAGTGGACAAACGAGCCAAGAGACTAATAGGTAAAGAAAACCTGACTAAGACCTGCCTACATAGCATGGAACACCGACGTCACGTGGCTCGTTTAGCGGTGTTCTACAGGATACATTGTGGCGAGTGTGCACTACAGCTCCATGACCTGGTACCTGCAGCCCTGTTTTACTATCGCACGTCCAGACGGACGGCAGGCTTCCATCCATTTCTGGTAGACGTCCCGCTAGTCAGGACGAAGCGATTTTCGTCATCGTTTTTTGTTCGGACGGCCAAGGAGTGAAATTCCTTGCCTGCGTCTTTGTTTCCCGAGAAGTATGATCTGGGCATCTTCAAATTTAATGTGAATAGGCATCTTCTAGGCAAGCTTGCTACATCTTAGGCCACATCATTGCTCTCCATCAGGCAAGACTGTGGCCAAAAGCTAGCCTATTCAAAATAATAAAAATAAAATATAAATAAATCTTAGTATAACTCTAGCCACCTGCACGTCTGAAACAAATTGCCTCAAATGTCGCCAATGATCTATCAGCGAATGTGGCAGGCAAGAGGCAGGTTCGAGCACGCTGGCCCACTGTGACCACTTTCATCGCGCGCTCACGTAACGAGCAGCGGCCGTTAGCATAATGACATCGAATATTTACCATCTCTTTAGCGTGAAAGGAGTTTGCTCTTTCTACTGAATATTAGTTTAGAAAATCGTTAATTCTTAATGTAAATATAATTTACATCCTGATTTCCTTTAACTTTCGTAGACAATGGATTTAGTGTAATAATAAATTTGTTTACATTTGAAATCCAGGTAGGAAATTTAAGTCAAAAATGATCCCTTTTTTTATTCCCATTGCTGGGCACGCCTCTCCTGTCAGGATGAGAAGGATCAAGGCCTCGTTAGGTCGGCCGGCCAGCGCGGGCGTGCATGTACTCGTAACTCTCTACTAGAACCAAATAACAACATATCCATAATACTGAGTTATTCATATTTGAATAAGAACCTAGAATGACTATTAGTATTATACCTACTCACTTCCGTATTTCGTATTCCAGTTTAAACCTCAAATAACACCGACTAGGCAACTCGTTTAACAAGAGCTTGAAAGAAAATCAATAAGTGTGGAACATTTATTTTATTGCTTCTCGGATCGTTCCAATGCATATCCTACGTATCAGCATTAGGTGACGTAAACAGGAACTTAAAATATATTGAACCCTTCGCACCCCGCGGCACTGACATCTCTGTTATCAAATATCACTGATTCGCTTGGCTCAGTGGTCAAAGTGTTATTGTTATGAACTCACACGATTTGCAACGCTATGGTAGTATCATCCTCGTCGTCTCCGTCCACACGCTCCATTAACGCTTATATAATTCTGATGTTTTCCAAGGGCCTCATATCATTAAGTTCACAGATTGCAAGTCCAAAGCATTTTGACAAATTTCATAAACCTCAGAAAAGTTTATGGAGGACTCGAAGGCACGATTAAATTATTTATCGGCTTAACTTACATAATATGTTTTCCCACATCTCCATCAAAACATCTCTGCTACCGGCGGGAGCTCATGAAGAAGGGCCTCGATTAGGTTCGAAGCTGGTCACATCATTCATTCATGTATTTAGGTACTCACGAGATATTAATGAAACCAAATCATTTACATTTCCTTCCGGTGTTTTCGTTTTCTGCTTCAGCAAGTTACCATATTTTTATTATTATTGCTTGCTACTCTCATATACATATAGTACAAGAATCTTCAGGCTATTTGAGTAATATTTTCACAACAAGCACCTTTTGCAACAAGTAGTTATTCTTAATCACTTCTGCGCCTCTCCGGCTGCAAATCTGTCAGAGTATAGAAGCCTATAAGAAGAACATTAAATGACCAATTTAACTCAAAAATGTAAGAATCCGAAGAATTGAAAAAAAGTCTAATTCTACCGTCGAAGGCCAACGCATAATTCGCCCTGATCAGCGTCCGCATCCGCTTCCCACGATACCCTTGTTTTTGATAGGAAATAGAAAAAAAGGTCGAAACCGAAAACGAAAGGGAAGTAGCAAATTAGGTAGGGCTTAAGAAGTATTATAATATTCGAGTTCATTTAAAAAGGAGAGCTATATATGAGTTTAGAAATAGTGATTCTTGTATTGATTATTGTCGGCTGCACTCGGTTACATGTCCCTCCCCGCCTGGCGATGTGGGCAGCGGCGTGCGTGCATTGTCCTGTGCGGACCACGTAACAAGGGGTCCTGGGTTTTAAAAAAAAAGTTGATAAGATTTATCTTCTGTTTTTCAAGATGTAAGTGGCAACAATTATCAGGTACCATAATCCGTTACAAGCTTCATTCACGTTTTAGCTAACGTCTCAACGGCGAAGAATAATGTGATAATAAGGCTATGAATTCCATGGTTCGATCCTGGATTCAGAGCTCTATTCGATGCAGTCAAATAGTAGAATATACGGTAGGATGAGTGTAGGTCGAGGTGTTGCTGACCCGGCCGCTGAGATGACCGTTGTGGTTTCGATTCCCAGACGGAACAAATATTTTTGTGATAAGGAAAAGTATTTGTTCAGTGTCTAGTTGTAATTATCTAAAACATGAAATATTTACGAACATGCATGTAATTGACCAGTTGTCTGAGTGCCACAGCACAAGATCTAGTAATTTGAACATAGGTAGGTACCTATATTTTACTTGTGCGACGACTATGTTGGAGAGGGTCGCGACGCCCTCTTTCGTTCATTTAAATAGTGTAGGTTTAACAAAATATTCGCTATCGTATTGCACGTACTACTGAACCAATTATTAATTACAATAGCAATATACCTTTAGCGTTACTTAACACATAAAGCCATCGCTGGGGAGTCGGTAAGAAACACAAGCAGACGACTAAGCGGTGCCGTCCGCCTCGCTCCTTGATGTACATACCGATATGTACGAGTACAAACAGCTTTCTACACTAAATCATTGTAGTGTTCATTGTGTGTTTATACTGTGGTGTACCACCTAGTACACCTGCGCTGTCACGCGCGAATATATAATGCACGTTTTAAGTACTTCAGATAAAGTATTATAAAGTATGATAAGCTTGTTAAAATCCGCGTGCTCGCATGTGGGCACCACACAGGACCGCGCGGTATCAAAGCGCGCGCTCCAACACGCCAACTGCGTGCTGGCTGTTAAGGAACGTACACACTTGCTCTCTGGTGCATGCGTATCTATGCATTTAGGGCACGGCCTCACGCGTGCTCCGGAGCTATGTTGTTACTCCTTCGGCTAATGGCTCGCACAGGCGCCTGTCGAGCTGCACTGGTTCCAGGCGACAGAGAGTATTGCATTGCAATATCCCTGTGACTATTATTCTTCATTATAGTTTGTGCACGAAACAACGAAGGGGTCGGTTATGGGTGCTATCACAAACACGCATTTTCAACAACCGTGCTTATTTCGGAGGAAACTTGATAACATAAAATATTGTAATTGCACAAGTATTAACTAATTAATGTACTGAAAGAAGTATAATGTATGATTGGAAGGTAATAATAAATATTAGCGGCGAGTCCACACCCTCATTAGCGAACGTAGAGGTGATTAATTAATAATTCTACTGAACTGAGCTAATGTTATACTATGTTAATGATGTTTTTGTTAATTGTAATCGGTTTTACGAAACATTACGCTGCATTACAAGTATTCATTAATAAATTATTGAAACCATTTGAAACACCTTACGAAAACTAGAATGCCCTTATTATAGTAGCAGAAGTATATGAATATACATTACTGACAAAAACCAACAAGCCATCGCCTATTCTAACGTAACATCACTCCTGTAGTCCCCGAATAAGTAAGCTGCGGAATGTAAGCACTCCCACATTTCACCAGCTACGTTTACGTCCCACTATGGAATAGGTGGTGAGTCTATTGCCATACACCGGGCAAATATCCAGACTCCGACCCACTACTAAAGAATCTAAGTTACAACAATCCAATAGTGCTCGACCCGGGATTTGAACCCAGGACCTCTCGATCGGCAGTCGCGCTTGCAACTAACACGACCAACGAGGCAGTCGCCTGGCGTTATAGCTAGGCACTAACCACGTCAAAAGCATTTCTATTATTGTATCATATCCTTACTTTTATTTAAGTATGAAAATACCTTACACGCGCGTATATTGACCGTTGTCAATAATTTACCAAAGATACTGTCAGTCCATAGATGGAGTCATTTCTTTTTGCTGCTGCCATAGGTGGTCAGGGTTTATAACGAACTTTGAAAATAATAAAAAATACAGCATCATCTTACAAGACGATTGTTTAGATTTTTGCGCTCTATTATGCGCAGTCCAGGGGTTATTTAAATATAAATCTTATTATTGATCGGGGCCTGCGGCGTCGAGCACCGGATACCTAATACTCGTAGGTAACACCACAAGTGCAAAAGTAATTTTCTGGGTGTTTGTTACACTTGCACGTGTTATATGAAAAATATTGAGATGAGTCGCGAGCGAAGTGGCGACAACAAATAACATGTAATAAAACACTAAAGTGAAACTTGTCTATTTCGGACGGCGATGTATTTATTTGGTTTGGAAATCTGCTACATATACACAGATTAATTTAAACTAGAAAGTCCTTTCCGACTGCTGTATCATTAGAAAGTGGAATCTATTAGTAATTAAATTAAACCGATGGTGTATGAGGAGCCCTGTGTAATGTATTCTTCTCATCTGTCGGTGTCCATACTACGACGACCATCAAAAATGTGTGCGTCGCGCAACACTAAATGAAGTTAATAGAAACTGTACTCGCAGGTAGCGTATTTTAATATTGATTGTGTGAAATTCTTATTATATCAATACACCCCATCCCTTAGAAGATAAACAGGGAACACCCACTCGTGAAAATAATGGAAATATGTGCTTAGCTGTGTGGAAATTAAGGAGTGTACGACGACTCGAAATACCTACACATTCGGTGGTCACTGACCTACGTGTCAAATTTAATTTCACATAAAGGTACCAATAAAATTCTACTGTTGTTCAAAATGAATGGCATTTCTTACAAAACTGGTTTTCATAAGCTTTTTTGGTTATACATATTTCTATTTTTACATTTATGTGGGTAAATTTAATCTCCATTAAGGAATTTATTTTTAATTATATGACTGCCTCGTTGGTCGTGTTGGTTGCAAGTACGACTGCCGATCGGGAGGTCCCGGGTTCGATTGCCGGGTCGAACACTACAACATTTTCTAATTTAGATTTTCTAGTAGTGGTTTGGAGTTTGGATATGTGGCCGATGCATGGCGATAGGCTCACCACCTATTCCATAATGGGACGTTAACGTTACCGGTGATACGTGGGAGTGTTCTGCATTAATCTGCCTACCTCTTCGGAGATTACAGGTGTGAAGTTACGTTTTTATATTATTTCACCATAAACACATGTATGAGAGGTCGAATAGAACAGTCGTTTATCAACGAAGTAATATAGAAGCCAGACTACTAAGTTAGAACAGCTCATTCTTCAGCCTGCCTGCCTACCTCAAACGTCTTACCGGATATCAGCAATACAAGATAATAAGTTTTTCTCAGCGCAAGTACCTAACGCAAGTAAAAGCTCGCATATCAATTGCGTAACCAAGTTGTTATAAATAATCGCAGGTTCGATTAAAACCAGATCGGACGCCATAGGAAAAAGTAATTCTATACCGTATGTGGTTCTGCCGCGTTCCGTGCGTTTGGGAAATGCACGAGAGCTACTGTCTCATTCTCTCCACATAGAGGTGAGCAAGAGGGAGATAATGGATGCAGGAAGGGAGAGTCAGTGATAGTATGTCCCACTACATTCACTGGGATTGGAGTCTTCGACGCACACAGTTCGATGTCAGTTTTCGTACAGAACGGTCGTGTACATTCAATACACTTCTATTCATTATTACCTTTACCGTTAAAAATACGTTGTGCAATGATGAACCATTTTTAAAAATGGAAAATGTGATTCAGTCAGGGAACGGATTCAATTTTTAATTTTTTCGTTTTGTGTGTGGACAGTTTGAAAGATATTTTTTTCTTATTGGTGAAGTTTCAGTGAATTTTAAGGTAAGTCTGTTTCTTAAATCATGATTTTAATACAATATTTATATTTTAATACCATTATTTTCTCGCTTACTTTTATTAGTAATCGTATAACTCTCTTCATTAGGTTTGTATTAGTTATCTCTTATTAGTAATCGTATTTCATATTAACTTATTGGTAAATTTTAAATTAAAGTACTTAAGAATCGAAATAGTTAACTTCAGAACATTTACCAACGCTCTCTAGTGCTGCTATCACTAATCTTTAAAATAGATCGTTCAAGGTGTCTCGTAATGTGTTTTTATTAACATCGAAAAAAAAACCTGTGTGTATTTAAAACCAGTGCTGCCTTCTCCAAAATTATTATACTTTATTAATAATAATTCCCGACAGAGGTGGGCAGAGGAGTGTAGAACACCGCCATGCTTGACCTCATGCCATACACTGCGACACAACGACGAGGCCCCCATGTCACATTACGTTGTTATTTCTTGTGTATAACTTGCTGCGTGTTATTATGTTACTTATGTATCGTTCATTTCTTTAAGTAATGTACGAGTAGGTGAACAATGTTTAGCACGGAGTAGGATTTAGAGAAAACCCCGTACGAATACAAATATTTCATACTGTCTGTCTTTACATCAACACACATCACATCATCACACTAGGTTCTATCCCGTAAGCAACCTAGTGTGATGATGTAAAAATAATGATACAGTTGCAACATGTGTCAAGTTTATGTTGCGACCGCTGGTTATAGTCAACTTGTTAATCTCAAATTTAATGTCGACTGCGGAAGAAAGCAGACGATTCGAAGTCTTGTGTAGTGCTAAGACTATATACAAAAATTCAAAAAACAAAGAATATGGTACGATAACTCAGTGCCCGCAGTCCACATTCGGGAGCACCCGCGCAGTGTGCTGCTTACTTTAGTAATAAACTTTGTAGTGTAGGTTAACTTCAATGCCTGATTCAATGATGCAAGTGTAAAATGGAGCTCAGATGGAAGTATCGCTCGATTTTCATTGTGAATTAACTATACACCGAAATATCACAACCAAAAACGCGACCCCATAATTCAATGTATTGACCACCGCGTGACAGCTGCTAGTGAAGTGGCAGTGAGCGCACGAACAAATCCGTTTACGATGGGTTCTGTATAAACAATCATCTTCTAACAACACCCTGTGCGCGCGACTTTCACTTACGCGGTTCAAGGGCGTTAGGCTGACTACACGCGGCGATCGTGCGACAATATATTCAACAGGGGTATAATTTAACTATAAATATAAATAAATGTAACAGAATAATTTTGTAAAAAGTTTACATGCCACCATGTGAAATCCAACTTTTATCAATGATAAAAGTTGGATTTCACATATGTATATGTGTGTACATATGTATATGTGTATGTATGTATAAGGACGAATAAGGATTCGTTCTTATCCTTTTCCAAATCTGTCAACATCAGTGCGATTAACATAATTTTCGTTAAGCAATGAATGTAAAACAAACATCTGTAGATAAAATAGAGACTTTTGCACTCAACGCTCTGTGCCTACCCTGTAAGAAACTTGGCGTCATAATAACAATAATTAAAATGTATATTAGAAATCGTGAGAAAGTAACCGGCCTTAAAATTAATATACACAAACACCTCATCGTGTTTGTCTTTGCGGTTTCAACATTACACTAAACACAAGTATTGTGTCCACAGAGCCGCCGATTGGTAATGGATCGCGCAGCAGAAAGTTAATAGCAGCTGATCAGTAGTTAACTACCTTACCCGCGGTGTACGACCATAGATAAAATCTTGTTTCATCATATGTTAGTGACTCGGAGTGCGGATAGGTTGAGATCCGGTTCCCTGGGAGTGATACTCGGTTATGTGAGATTTTTACCACACTAAAATCCTCGCAGTGACCATCCTCGGCGCTAATAGGATGACTCCCTAAATAAAAGTTCGTCATTCCCGGGATCGCTAGCCAAACCGGTTTAACCCCTCTAACCACTTGCAATCCTGAAACTTCGTTTTAGTCACCCCTTATGACAGGCTGGAGATACAGTAGCTCGTATTCTGAACCCAAACTATCGAATCCTACGTAGCGACCTAGTAAATATTTTTTCCATTTA